>WWET01002478.1:74272-84284 GCA_011038615.1 Limnodynastes dumerilii
TCCTGCAATCCCGGTAACCTGAACTATCTGCATTTCATTGTTACATCTCTGATCCCAGCCATATCTTCATCTGGTCTGCTACAATCCTGCAAATGTGAAGTCTCCATATCATCGCTGCACAACTGATTCCAGCAATACCTGTATTTATATCCTGCAATCCTGGTAACCTGAACTGTATTTCTGTCATTGTTGCACCACCGATCCCAGCTATACTTCATCTGGTCTCCTGCTATCTGTATTGTCTACCTGTATTGTGTTGCACCACTGATTCCAGAAGTACCTGTTTATTTGTTCATTGCTACTCAAGCCACAGCCTTTCTGCAGTTTACCTTGCCGGACATTTGTTTAGTGCCATTCATACCACTGCCTCTACACAGCCTACCTTGTTGGACATTTCCTTATTACCCATCTGTTGATATCCTGGACTCTGTTATCTGTTTCTTCAATAAACCACTTAATTTCTATTTGGACTTCTGTGTACCTTGTATCGGACAGCAGGTATTCGTAACAATAAGTTGATCTTGTCAAATATAAAGTCAAGGTGATCAACGATCTGCCCCCTGCGTGCTATCAAAAACATCTGAGCACCATGGCTAACTTTTCTCCTGGCAACGTCCATTACTTGGCCATTGTTAGAGTAATGTCAAACTCAGCGGGGAACAATACTGGTCCAAACTAAGTCTATTATAATTCAAATATCAATTATTTTGTGTAATTCTCCATATCAGTTATAACATGGGGGAGTGACAGAGGTCATACCCCCAAGTTGAACCATCAAAACATCTGGTAAACCGTGCTGCAAGATTACTGCATATAGATGGGACCTAAGCGAGGACCAAATCAAGCCTCTATAACCAACCCAACAAACCTCACAGGTAACACAAGAACTATCTGATTCGGAGTGGCCAAAGATCAAGATCCTCAGTTTTCCAGTGGGAACAACTGTAAGAAAAACACGAGGAGATAAGTAAGTTTAAGACAGGACTAGGTCCTGGATGGAGAGTAGCCAGTTACATTTTAGTAATAGATAACAGCCTAACTAAGGAATTAATCATGACTGAAACTGAAAACCCTAGGTGAAGGTATTAAAATCTCCTAACTCGGTAGGGATCTTTCCCAGGCTGGGAGGAAAAAAAATACCTTCACACCCCTGCATTAGCAGCAAGCAACCCATCTAATCCGGGTCTGTCCATGGTCCTGGCAGGTCAGATGAGAAAAGAAAGAGAGGGAAATGCTAGCTGATGACCTTAAAACTGCTGACAAATGAGATGTGGTCTAATGTAGGTAGATGCCGGACTGAGTGTTATTAATTTCTATGCCTATATAAGAAAAGCAGGCTGTGGGGCCTTCCTTCTTATCGGTCGCTATTGGGACTCAAATGGAAATAAACAAGGTGGCTGGAGAAAAGCAAGTCGCCGCAAGTTGATGAGGAGCTTTGCCCTACAACCAAGAAATCATCCAGGTAATAAGCCACTCAAGGGTGTCCTATGCCTGTCACAAAGGAATGACCTAAAGCATTTGAAATAGGCACAAGACACAGGACACCCCATAGGCAGGCATTTAACAAAAAAGAAACTGCCTGTCCAGTGAATGCCCATGAAGGAAAAACAGTCTGGATAAAGTGAGTGTAGGCAAAAGACAAAACTCAATTTTGAGCTTTGCCATCATGGCATTCTCGCCAAATGTACGGACCATATTAAGCTACTCCTACTGGAGAAACTATATGATTTGGTAGGGGCGGTGGCCCTGGCACTGAAACCTCTGCCTAGTTTCATGCCACATTGTCTGTCAAGTTTTTCACAAAACTCCTCATCGGAGGTCCTCCAAGTCGAGCTTTTTGACCGAAAAGAGATGACATGCACTAGATGATAATGCTTCACAGTCGCTGACCTGGGTCGAGCTAGTCTTGACATAACAGTCTGCAAAGGTGAACATATTATAAAGATAATGTAAAAATAAATGTGGAAATTCCAATATTAGGGTAATTATTATATTAATAGATATTAGTATCAGAGTTCTGTATCTGACCAAACCGATCATGCACACAAAGAGAACTAAATATATTCCAGGTAGCGCTAAATAATAATATCAGAGGTGTAGCATATACTAAAGAATTTGTATTAATTTATACATCCATAAAAACAATTGTAAACATGGCACCTTATACTAAACATGTCAGTCTTTCGTACATGGAGGAAACTCAATGCAAACTAGATTCCAACAAAAACACTTATTGAGGAAAATATGTTGCAAGTGAATGCTATAGAGAGTTTATAAAACAGCTGATAGAAGTGTCCTGCTCTTAAATAGTGTATCCAGATATTTTCAATTGCTCAGATCACTCCGTATTAGTTCACCGGCCAAGGTATATATTGAACAGTTAAGTGCCTCTAAACCAAAGGCTGAACAATAATTGGAATTGAAATCGATCACTCACCAGTGAAATAAAGCAAAATAAATGTCTCTGACTTGGTTAATATTGATCTCAAATAGCAACTAGAATGATATCAATGTTGGAGTATCAATTTCCACTGTATGTTGGCTGATGATAAGACCAAGAATTTCTAGTCTGGCTACAGACCTGCACCAAGGAAGCCTCAGCGTAAGTCTGTGAATTACGATACAAAGACCGGCCAGAGTGAAAACAATTCCCAGTTGTAAGGCAACGTAGGCTAGTACAAATTAGTTTTGGACACGAATACATGCGTTCTCAGTTTCACTGTGCCAAATAGTTCAGACCTTGACACGTTTCATTGAGTTTACTCGATTTCATCAGAAGGAATGATGTGTTTCTTTCAAAGACCAATATTTATGCCCCCAATTAATTGCTCCATACTATTCAGCTGTTAAGCTTTCAAGAGTCAGGAGGTAGAAATATACTGTAAGTCAATAGATAAAAGGCATACACCTCTATCAAATTTAATATAAAAATATCAGATTACATATATAAAATAAAATAAAATAAAAAAAAAGATACAAAATGAATAAATAAAAATAAATAAACAAATAAGCAAAAGACAGGAGGATCAATTAACCAAATCAATGTTTTCATTAAAACCCAGAGGGGACAGGGAGGCCAATTGGTGTATCCAAAAAGCTTCACGGATACACAGATGCTTATATCTGTCACAACCTCTAGCTGTCGGGGGGTATAAATTCAATTCCCATCATTTTTAAGGAGGATATAACTCCTTTGTGTATTTTATCACAATGAACAGCCACATTGTGATTAGGATTTTTATTTAAAATATAGCATCTGTGTTCTAAGAAGCGACAACGTAATGCCCTCGTCATCCTCCTACTATACTGGAAACCACAGCCACAAGTCATTAAATATATCACATATTGACTTTAACAATTTATAAAATGTTTTATAGAATATGACATCCCTGTACTGAAAGAAGGGAAACAACACACCTTGGGCCAGATTTACTAAGCTGCAGGTTTGGAAAAGTGTAGATATTGCTCATAGCAACCAATCAGATTCTAGCTTACATTCTCTAGTATGTAATAGAAAAGTGAGAGCTTTAATCTGATTGGTTGCCATGGGCAACATCTCCACTTTTTCAAACCCGCAGCTTAGTAAATCTTGCCCCTTGTGTTCCATGAAACTGCATGTTAGACAGCGGGTTTTTTCCGCACCTATAGTTCTCTACCAAAGAGGGGAAAAAGTAGAGATACCTATAAGAGGAGGGTGAGTTCGAGACCTCCTGAAAAAAGATGGCGCCAAGAAGCTTTTAAGATTGTTATCCTTTTTGAAAGCAACCCTTGGTTTAGGGGGGAGAGTGTTCTCCTAAGCCAAATATCGAATAATTTTTCTTAAGATTTTTAGACATCTTCCCTGCGGACAAATTAAAAGTAGAAATTAATATTGGTTTCTTCTCATTTATATCAGGAGGAGTTTTCTTTTTATGACTAGCTTCCAAAGTTAGAAGGGACCCACGGTCCAAATCAAGTGTGGACCATAGAGGTTCATCCAACAAAGAAGCTGGGTAGGACCTACTTTTAAAAGTTTCAGTTAATTTTACAGCCTGTGACAAGAAGAGTTCGATAGAAGTGCAGTGTCGGCGGATACGCTGCATCTGTCCTTTAGGATTATTAGATACCCAGGTTTTATGATGATTACCAGTATAGTCTAGGAAATTGCTCATGTCAACGGGTTTAACAAATGTGCTGGTAACAAATTAGTTATTCTGTATAGATACTGTAATATCCAATTAGTCGATGGTAGAGGGGTGTATCACATGAGTGCAGGAAAGATTGTAGCTGTTCTGATTGAGTCCATTAAGAAATGCATGGAGACAATCCCCGGGAACGTCCCAAATAAAAAATAAATAGTCAATGTAACAGTGATAAAGGACCAGCTCCGCACCGGCTTCGTTTCCCCAGACATGTTGTTCCTCAAAAGACCCCATGTACAAGTTTGCAAAGCTTGACGTGAAGTGGGTCCCCTTTGCCATCCAGTGTAGCTGAATATAGCAAGAACCATCAAACAAAAAATAATTATGAGTCAAAATGATAAAGGTGATAAAGCTGCAAAATATTTATGCTGGGCAGCCTTAAAAGCTTTTTTGCCATCTTCAATAATGAAGATGTCTACATATCTGCCAAAAGCTGTGTAGGAACAGTAAAACTAAGCCTGAACCAAGCTCTTCTGATGACAGGCCCAGAAACTACGCTTCTTGTCTTGGACTATTTTATGGCTATTTAACCTAGACATGCTTGCAGTGCCCGCAGGAAGAGGATAAAGAAAAAGAGAAATGGAAGGAGAAATCTTGTGACATGCAGTGCTTAGGTTTGACTCACGGATCGTCTTGTGAGGGACGTTCCCTGCCTCCGTTGGTGGTGTTGTTACTGCCACTGGAGGTATCAACACTGCTGGCTGCTGTGGTTCCTCTTCAGAAGCTCCAACAACTAATTGGAAAAGCATGATTGACAGATAGCAAAGCTGTAAAGCTTAGGCCTAATTCAGAGACTATTCTTTGGGGAAGAACCAAGTGTGGGCCTGGAGGTAAAAACTACAAAGCTCTTATTGAACCTTGATATCCGCACAACAAGAACTTGTTGTGGCCAGTACCCTTGTCACACAAAAAAATGTCCGAGTTCCAGTTCTTATATTGAATCCTCATAACCATGTAGTGAAACTTTATCGACATCAACCATTTGCTAAATTGTTGTGGACCTCATTTCAGAATGTAGAGTGTCCAACTTTGGAGGCCACAGTGAATGGTGTCGCAGTTGAGGCTCAAAATAGCGAATGGTGGATGGAGTTGCCAGTGGGAGATGAAAATACAACAGTAGAACAACGGAGTGGAGTCCTTCAAGTGGCAAGAAATAATGCTGCAGCTTTTAGTCACAGTCCCACAGATTTGGGAGTTGTTAAATATATTCAAAATAATATCCTGACCAAAGAAGACCAATTAAATGCCAACTAATGCCATTAGCACTGGCATTGTATCAGCCTGTGAAACAGATGTTAGAAGAAATGAAAAATATTGGAATTGTTCAAGAAAGTCATAGTCCATGGGCCACTCCATTGGTGCTAGTACGCAAAAAGGATGGACAATTGAGATTTTGTGTGGATTATAGAAAATTAAATTCTGTGACACATAAAGATGCTTAACAGCTACCTATACTAGAAGAATCTTTGACAGCTCTGAAGTCCGCTAAGCATTTTTCAACCTTGGATTTGACTAGTGGCTACTGGCAGGTTCAAATGGCTGAGGAAGATAAAGAAAAAACTGCTTTTACTACACCAATGGGTCTTTTTGAGTTTAATCGAATGCCATTCAGCCTATGCAATGCACCTGCAACTTTTCAAAGGGTAATGGAGCATTGTTTAGGCCACAGAAATGTCAACATAGTTCTTTGGTATCTTGATGATATAATTATCTTCTCAAAGACATATTCTGATCATTTACAACATCTACAGGATATATTTCAACAATTGTCCAATTTTGGATTGAAATTGAAACCTTCAAAATGTCATCTATTGAAGCCTCAAGTGCAGTGTTTAGGTCACCTTGTAAGTTGACCCCAGATCCAGAGAAAATCAAAGTTGTATTAAATTGGCCTTTACCTCAAACAGTCAAGGATGTGAGACGACTCCTTAGATTTGTGGGATATTATAGACATTTTATTAAAAATGTTGCGAAAATAGCTCCACTCTTATTGGAAGTTTTACGGGGAATTCCCAAAGAATACATCAAAGAATACTTATTAAATGGACAGTTGAATGACAGACTGCTTTTGATCACTTAAAAAAAATCTTACCTGACGCTCCAATACTCGCCTATGCAGACTATAACCATTCGTTTCGATTGTATACTCATGCAAGTAAACAGGGGTTAGGAGCTATCCTTACTCAGGTTCAAGATGGACAAAAAGGGGTGATTGCTTATGCTAGTGACAGTTTTAGGTTGACTGAACGTAATAATGCTAATTACAGTTCATATAAACTTGAGTTTCTTGCGTTAGTGTGGGCTGTAACTGAAAAATTCAGGGACTATCTTGCAGCTACACCATTTGATGCAATCACCGATTGCAATCCTCTGGTTCATCAATCTACTAATCGATTAGGTGCTCTTGAACAGCGTTGGTCTTCCCATCTAGCTCATTATCGTTTCAAAATGGAGTAGAGAAGTGGCAGAAGCAATAAAAATGCTGATGCTTTATCTTGTTTATCTATTAATGAAAAAGAAACTGGAGGATCATTTGGAGCAAATTGAGATACCTGACTTTAGTCAAGCGGAAAAGGTATCTGAAAGAGAGAATATGTCATGTGCTATGGAAAGGTTACAGAGTGCTCAAAAAGCGTAGATCAACCATGAATGGTTCAATTGGCAAGATATAATAATAATCTAATATTACGTAAAAAAAAATGGTTAGATTCCCGAACCTGTTTAACTAAAGAAGAAAGACAGTCTGCAGAACCAGAATTAGATCAATTGAGGGGACAAAGGGATTGATTAATTATTCGAAGAGGTAAGAGGTAAGGCGAGCCCTTACTGTACGATTTACATGCCTCTTTCAACCCCTCCAAGCGTATAACCTACGCATGGAGGTGGGCACACTCCCTGTGTGGGATTTCAGATCCGCATGGAGCGCAGTATCGATCAGCTGTGCTCTGTTGCGGACATAGTTGGTCTGCAACAACACTGCGCATGCAGTGTACAGAAGTCTGTACAGATGTTTGCAGACATTCTCAATTATGAACATGGTCCATAGCCTTTATTCTATAAAAAGGTTAAAAATAAATATTTTTTTCTCATTTCCAATGTTACAATAAATGGTTGTTTTATTACTTAATTCCATTTGGAGATTATATAAACAATACCCAATTACAACTACTTATCTAAAAGAAGAGGACCTGTGCAGGAGCTGTTATCAATAAGTACAAAAATAAATTAAAAGTATTCTATCAGGTGAAAAATGGAATGGTCATTATTAATAAAACATGCATTTTTTTTCAAAAAAACAAAGAGAAATAGTGTCGGCGCTTGCACTAATCAGTACAAAGCAGCTGATAAGAGTGGAACCTGATTCACTATAATAGCAAATTCATAACAAGAAAAAACAGAGCTGGAGAATTGATAAAAATTTAAATATTAAAATATTATAAGTATATTATAATAATAATAATAATAATATTAATATAATATTAAAATCTAATAAAATGTAAAAACAAAATAGTAAAATAGTGACACATGCTAATGGGGTATATGAGCTGAATAAAACAAGCAAATTGTATTAATACTAGGATAAATCACAGACTGAAAAAATAGGTTTGACAAATCAATTAAGGGACTCGAATGCACCCACAGACACACTAGAAAGTGGTTACCCAGAATATTGTATGATCGTGGTCCTCTTCATATGGTCCAGATAGGATAAGCACGGTCAGCAAGTCTGAGGTGCTGGGTGGCCAGCCCAACACAATATCCAACCTAGTAGTTTAGAGCTTGGTAGATGTAGTGAAATTAAAGGATACATGAGCCGCCCAGTAAGCAAGGCAAGATGATGTTCAGTCCAACTGCCTCTTACCCAAATGGGAGATTTCAACCTTTTGATCAGCGGCTCCTTTAGCCAAAGTGCAATGAGGGTAAAAGTATCAAATATAAGCCAATGAACAATTATCACCAAAGCGTGTGATTATATGTCCAGCAACGCATTTCGTGCCCGTCCAAGGAATTTTGCATTTTTTTTTTCAGTTTTTCTATTATTTAGTTGTTTTTTTTAATTAGTCATCTTAAAAAGGTACTTTTCAAGAATAAAAATAGTTTGGGACTTTTTTGAGAACTTTCCCTTGCAGAACTGGTAAAATGTAAAGACATTTTCTGAAAAGCTTGTTATGCAAAGCATTTCATTTGTCAAGCCTTTCTCAGTTACATAACTTTGGTTCATATTCAGATGTGATAAATCTATTTTCACCAGGCATATGTTCAAACGCAGCTGTGAATAATACAATACATAATAGCATTCACAACTCTCAGATTCTCTTAGAAGCATAAGCAATTGTTTGCTCAGACAGTTTGGAACTGGCTGGGAGAGAATGGCCCAATCAAAATAGGGCCATTGGCAACAGAATCCCCCACCTGAAAATATGGACTGTAAGTGATCCCTGAGCACCAAGGCTGGGAAACACTAGTCTAAAATAAGAACCAACAATTAATGAATGTTTACTTTACTTTGGATCATTACAGCTCAAGAAAAAAGGACATTATTTAAAATGATCTTGTGAAATTGGTAACAGTGTGAGCTAGTCAGAAAGTCCCCAATAATACAATAGATTACATGCCCTCCACTATTCATGTCCCTTTCAATGATTTAATAAAAATGGGCTGGATCCAGACTTAAGTAAGTCCTTGAAATTAGTTACTCCTGGGCTAAACCATGTTGATTGCAGGGGGAGTAAAGTTAATTGTATTCTTTGCATGCAGGGATATATCTTTGAATTACTTACTGCACACAGATACTGACCAGCTTTACTATCACACTGTTATTTAGACTTGGGATAGGAAACATCACCTCTCAACTCTAATACTGTTCTGTTTTCAACAAATATGACTTCCCTGCAATCAACATGATTTAGCCCAGGAGTAACTCATTTTAAGCACTTACAATGTAACTAAAGTCTAAATTCCTACATTGAAATATACTTTATTTAAATTAAAATTAATATACTTATATACTAAATATACTAGACTATACTAGACTTTAGTTACAATACAAAAAGCACATTAGTGTAATGAAGGTCACTGATATGTTCTTGTGTTGTATATAGGTCATTGGTCTGCCTTCTGTATTGTATATATGTTACTGGTCTGCTCTCTGTATTGTTATAAGGTCATTGTGTGCTCTGCTCAGTGTATGGCCATCACGTGGGGCTCGGTATAGTGCATGGTTGTTGCAGGAAATACATATAAAACTATAGTTTGCTAATTTATCACTTGTAGTGGGGCACCAAACATATATATATATATATATATATATATATATATATGTTTGGTGCCCCACTACAAGTGATAAATTAGCAAACTATAGTTTTATATGTATTTCCTGCAACAACCATGCACTATACCGAGCCCCACGTGATGGCCATACACTGAGCAGAGCACACAATGACCTTATAACAATACAGAGAGCAGACCAGTAACATATATACAATACAGAAGGCAGACCAATGACCTATATACAACACAAGAACATATCAGTGACCTTCATTACACTAATGTGCTTTTTGTATTGTAACTAAAGTCTAGTATAGTCTAGTATATTTAGTATATAAGTATATTAATATTAATTTAAATAAAGTATATTTCAATGTAGGAATTTAGACTTTAGTTACATTGTAAGTGCTTAAAATGAGTTACTCCTGGGCTAAATCATGTTGATTGCAGGGAAGTCATATTTCATCTGTTGAAAACAGTATTAGAGTTGAGAGGTGATGTTTCCTATCCCAAGTCTAAATAACAGTGTGATAGTAAAGCTGGTCAGTATCTGTGTGCAGTAA
>WWET01002478.1:97335-115067 GCA_011038615.1 Limnodynastes dumerilii
ACGGCTGCTTCCCCCCCCACTGCTACCGCCAAAGTGACGGTACCCTTAAGTGCCAAGCCCCACTACCTAGAAGCACTCTAAGAGCTTAAACAAATTCTTAACAAACTACTTGTTCCCATTCCGCAGCCACAAAATCATGTATGACCAAAGGACATGGAAATGCAGGAAGTTAACTTATAACTATCCAATGTCCTTCTTCATGGCCCTTTAAAGGTCCCACACTGACTGCATCAGGGTAACCAAAAAACATCAAATGCCCCATTTAACAGGTGTGACAAGAGCTCACATCTAAGCCCTCTAAAGCCCAGCTGTTAGGATGCAGCGGCGGTGATCTCTTCCCTGGATGTTGCAAGGGCGACGGATGCGTCTCCTGCGCTCGCCACTCTCTTCCCTCTGCTGGCGTCCCGACACACTGCCTAGTAACGTCGCCGCAGCGTTGGTGCGCATGACCGTGGGGAGCTGGCCTGGCTCACTGCTGATTGGTCCCTGCTGCCTATTTCCTCCTCTCCTGCCCGTTATAGCGCGCACTCCTTGCTGACTCCTGCTACCGAAAGTTCTACTTTTTACCTTAGTATCTTGCCCTTTTGTTCCAGTCTCCTCCTGTTTTCCCTCCTAATTCCCTGCCTGCTGTCTGAGTGAGCCTCCTTTGTTGTACTCTGTCAGTGTCTTATAATTGTCTTGTACATTTATTTTTGCACATAGTGCATTTCCATTTGTTACATTAAGATTGCATGGTGCATCTGCACCCCCCGCTGTATAGTTGCACATAGTGAATTCCATTTGTTACATTTAATATTGCATGGTGCATCTGCACCCCCGCTGTATAGTTGCACATAGTGCATTTCATTTGTTACATGTAAAATTGCTTGTATTTTCAGCCCTTGGTGCCTCTCATTTCCTTCCTAATTCTCAGAACTCTAGTGTGTGTGGAGGCCACCTGTTATCCCATTTTCTCCTTAGTTTGTCCAGTACAGACCTCTTTCCTCTGTTACTCACCTTAGTGCGTGACTGTCCCCTGAGGGCCGTGACCTGCCCTTTCTGTGGCCAAGTCCATCCCCACCATCAGGGGCTCTGGCTAAAACCAGACTGGGGTTAGACTCTGTGCCACGGGGGTTCAGGATCATAACACCAGCCAATCAATATCCCACCAGTATGGTGGTGATGGAGCGCACCCAGCAATTACTTCCCTTCCCGCTCAACATACAATGACTACCCCACAATCCAAGCTCTTTGCAGGCCCCAAACATCACCTGTAAGAGAAAAACCCAAACCATGTGAGACTTAACTTCATCTTATTTATTTATTTATTTATTTATTTATTTGTAACTAAACCTTATCATAATGTAACCCCTGCTATAGGAGTTTAAAACTACAAAACCTCACCTGAAAGAAAAAATGTTATTCTATTTATCTAGGAATCTTTAAAGATCCTAAACTAATTGCAACAGGAGAATTATGATTGGCAAAATCGTAATTTCCCTCTTCTGTAGGTTATGTGCATGAGCACAACCTATTTACAATAGGTAAGTATCAGAATTACGTACGCCAATGGGTACGATAAAGGGGTGTTAACCCTATTTTACGATGGTCATATCTCCACCATAGAGGCGGTGATAGCCATGTAAAATAGGGTTAGGGACGGGGGAAGCCCCGTTATGATCAGTTTTGCCGCATACATGATTGTAAGAGTTAAGGTAGGAAAAGTTCAAAAGTCCCAGTAAGGACTGAACATTTTCGAGAATTATCCAAGGCCAAGCGCAACCCATAAACTTTGTCCAACTGAAGTCTACATACGCTGCCCACGTATCAATTTTAATACCAATGTATGACAAGCAGGTGGTTGGACCCTCCATTTTGTCTACTGCCACTGGAACACCAAAGTGTTGAAAAAGAGCCTTAGCAGAAAATAGAACCTTGGAACAGACCTCTGATGCGGCCTGGCCCATAAAGAGAAAATCGTGCAGATCAAGTTATGGCGCACCCCTACCTGAATACACCATTGGAGGAACATGCTAAATTTTTCAAAAAAAGGCACAGGAGATTGCACACCCCATATGCAGACAATAGTCCACAATAAAGCATGTGGCATCCTGAAACCCATGAAGCAGAAGGAGTCAGGAGTCAGGAGCTGGTTCCGATGTTCCTGCGATCTCAGCATCGAGTTGCTGCTGATTCCCGTTCTCTGCTCCAGACTCATCGAAAGAAGTCCCTGGTAAAACAGACATGTTAGAATGCTGACCTGCAGAGGGTGCTGCCAGCGCCAAACCCCCTGCCTCCCTAACCACCTGTTGTACGACCAGCAGAGGCTAAACCATAATTGCCCCAGGCCCCCCTTACATCCCAGGTACTGACAAACCCGCAGTTGAACCTGCAGGGGTGGACATAAGGGGCATAATTGTAAATGGAAAAGGCATGGAACTGGACTCAACACCCTGGGCCCAAGATTGTGAGGCCAAAAGGCCAGGGAAAACCCACTGACTCTGTTGTGCTACCCCTTACCTATTTCTGCTAGACCTCCTTGATTTACTAGATGATATGCTCCTATGGAGAACTGATGCGAACGAAGGGCAGGAGGAGGCCACAGACCCCCTCCTGGATTGCCACTGATTGCCTCTGGATTGGTCACCATGGAAACGGTATTTCACAGGCTGGCCAAGGGTAGAAATGACTGTTAGTAATGACTGTTTTTTGCAATTGTTGGGTTTTGATTAGCATGTTAGGTTTAATATTTTTGTGTATTTAATGACAGTTTTTTGCAATTGTCGGGGTTTTCATTAGCGTGTTAGGTTTAATATTTTTGTGTATTTCATGACAATTATTTTAGAATTGTTGGGGTATTTAATCATAATCTAGAGGTCTAATGGGGGAAGTAAGACACCGCTGCGGGCACAGGATGACAGGGCATGCTGACCAGCATGCCTTGGCATCCTTGGGCATGCTGATGCTTGTAGCACTACAAGCATCAGCATGCCCTGTTGGCGCCACATTGGTGTTCTGTGAAGTTGGGTGTTGCTTTGCGGTATTTTTTACTTGCCCGGATTTTCAGTGTAGGTATTTTTTACTGGCAGGGATTTCCAATGTGTAGGTATTTATTACTTACCAGGATTTTCAGTGTACAGGTATTTTTACTTGCTGGGATTTTCAGTGTGTTGGTATTTTAAATTTTTAATTTTGCGCTGGGATTTTTTACGTACCAGGATTTTCAGTCTCGGGAAGCTCGTGGAGGTATTTTAACCGCCGGGATTTCCTACCGCACCCGTATTCAGAGAGATGGGGATAGGCATGCAGGGTGGCAGGGTAGGCATGCAGAAAGGCAAGGATAGGTATACAGAGAGGCGGGGATAGGCATGCAGAGTGGCAGAGATATGCATGCAGAGAGGCAGAGACAGGCATGCAGATTTAGGTAAGTGGGTGGCGGAAGGAAGATCTTTTCGAAAGGATGCAGATCTGAGCAGAGATTTTAAGGCAGGATTTTGGACATGTAACTGTCTAGAACTCTGAACATGAATGGGAGGTGACATGAGACTTCAATCCCCTTTTACGGGTGGACTTACATATGGAATGCACGTGGAGGTCTGGATTAGGGCGTTTGTTGGAACTCGTAAGTATGTATAAATGCTATAGAAGAGAAGTTTGCCAAGCTTTTCTGCTGAGTTTATTCTGGTTGTAAATTAAATTATAGTATTGTTCATATGTCCCAATATTCACACCAGTTAATCTAGTAAATTTAGAATGAATTAATAACTATAATACAAAGATATAACCTGCACCCCTTAACCCATGCCTCCCAACTGTTCCGATTCCAGTGGGACAGTACCGCTTTTGCAAGACTGTCCCGCTGTCCCACCCTCCCCACAACTTGTCCCGAGACAAAGGGACAAAGTTGTTTTTCTTTTTTTTTTTGTAAAGCCCTGCTGTGCGGTATATGCGGCTTTTCCAGCACAGTACAGGAAATACATGGCTCCTACGGGAGCCCTGTAGGACCAATCCTGTTACTGAGAATGGCAGTGACCAAACCTATGCGGTCACTGCCATTGTACAAAAGAGATTTGGTCCTACAGGGATTACCTGTACTTCCGCACCACGTGACTCATCAGAGAGGGAGAGATGGAGAGACAGCTGGACAGCGCCACGGAGAAAGACACCAAAAGGTATGTAATTTAAAATAAATAATTAAGAAGCAGATATGGATGGCTGGGCATAATAAAGGTGCAGATATGGATGGCTGGACATAATAAAGGGTCAGATATGGATGGCTGGGCATAATAAAGGGGCAGATATGGATGGCTGGGCATAATAAAGGGGCAGATATGGATGGCTGGGAATAATAAAGGGTCAGATATGGATGGCTGGGCATAATAAAGGGGCAGATATGGATGGCTGAGCATAGGAAGGGGCAGATATGGATGGCTCGGAATAATAAAAAGGGGCAGATAGATGCAAAACAATAGCTGGAGCTCTGTGTTTCTACCAAAATAAATTCACTAGTAATATGGATTTATACATCAGGGGAGCAGATATATGGTAAGTATATGGTAAGTGTCACGATATGCAGCAGCAAGCGCCGCACTTACCATGTCAGGAACCATCTGTCAGCGGCTCTCCCATGTCATGCCCGCTCTCCAGCCCTCCAGAGGTGCCACTCCAAATAGTGGCAGCCCCCTGCACAATCTCCATTGCAGCATGTGTGCTTGTTAGTGTCTGGAATTAGGCATCTGCACAACTATCCTCTGCTGCATGGGCGTCGCCATCTTGTCTCCTGTTAGGTGATTCCCAGCAGCCACTCAGATGATACAGTCCTGCTGTTTGTTTCTGTCTGCTGATCCTGGTGCTCCTGCAATCCTGTGACCCTGTCCCGCCTGCCTTGCATCATGGCACCACTGGTCCCAGAAGCGCCTGGATCTCTGCTCCTGCAATCTGGTAAACCTGAACTGTCTGCCTATTGCATTCAAGTCAAGTCTGCCTTGTATCTGGTTCAAGTCACTGTTACTATACAGTTCTGCCTATTGCATTTAAGTCAAGTCTGCCTTCTATCTGGTTTAAGTCACTGTTACTATATAGTTTTGCCTATTGCATTCAAGTCAAGTCTGCCTTGTATCTGGTTCAACTCACTGTTGCTATACAGTTTTACCAACCTGCTACTCCACTCCAGCTCTCCAGTTACAGCTATCCGGATCCAACCTGCTACTCAACTCCTGCTCTCCAGTTACAGCTATCCGGATCCAACCTGCTACTACACTCCAGCCTTCCAGCTTTAGCTTCAATCACCTTTCCAAGTCCCACTCAGCAACATTGCCACACCTACCTGTGTGCCCCACCTAGTCAAGGACTTTTCCAAACCATGTGCACCTCCATTGCCCTTTGCCCCTCTGCACACTTTAAGTTCAAGACTGTTTACTGTTATTATTTACTGTTCATTTCTGTATGCACCTGTCCTTCATTAAACCGGCTAACTTTCAATTTACACCATCTCAATTGTCTTATTCCCTGAAGCCCGGAACAGATCCCACTAATCCCTTGAACGTGACAGTAAGTATTGGTGTAGTCACTTTCCTAATGTTTGTCAGCATGTAAACCATCCACACAGACTGTGGTGGAATTACAGGTATCATAGTAAATTAAGTTACAATTGAATACAGACATATTGGTGATCTGCCAAGAACCTATTTTATATTTATATATCTAGATTTCTTTTTCTTTTTTTTGACCTACATACATAGGAATACATAGGTTTATAGGTATATAGTATTCCAGGGGCTTCATTTACTAAGGTCGATTTTTGACAGCGAATCTAAATCGATAGACATCGCTGTGATTTTGCAGCGATTTTTTATTTTTTTTTTTAAATCATTTTCGTTAAAGGACACCCTTTTTTTAGGAAATATGACATTATAAACACTAGAGCCCCATAATGTAGATGAGTTCATATTTCCTATAAAAGGGTGACCTCTAGCGACAGACCGGTCATTAGTAGCGGGGACACAGAAAAGGAAGAAGGAGTACATAGTGGCAAGTGCCAGAATAGGCCGAAGACCAGCTGCAAGCACCGGACCATCCTCTTCAAGCAAGCTGACAAGCATCTGCAATCAACATTACAAGAAGATCTTCACAGAAAGAAGAAAATCCAAGAAAGTCATCCCAAGACAGATGACTGCTAAATGGTGAATCGCTACTTAGCTTTATTATTTTATTATAGATTTTTAACGAAAAATACACTTTTGTTTACATGGTGTAATGGTGGCCACCATTCTATTGTACACAGTAAGGGACATTTTTAACACATTTTATTCATGGTTAAAAATGTATTGTTAGGTCATGTAATGTTGAAATGTTTATTTGGGGAATTTTTAACATTTATTAGGGACACATTACACATTTGATTGTAGAATTTTATCACTTATCAGGCTGCTGTTTACACTACTATAAAGATTAGCATAGCCACAAACACATGGCCATGCTTTTCCTTATAGTAGTATATGTGTCGGCAGGATAAGTGATAGAAAAATCCATCTAGTGTTTTTTACTTAGTGAAAAACACATGACAACTATGTTGACATGTTTTTTTCTTTTTCTATTAAAATGTGTGTCGCTTTCTATGAAAGCGCTACACACAGGAGGCGCTTTTTTTTCCAGCCCTCAAACATCGTGCTAGAGTCGATTCAGTCAAATCGCCTTTAATAAATAAACCATGTTATATCTTTTACATTTGAAAAATCGGGACTGGGAGGGTATATCGATGTTGGTCGAGTTGGTTGTGAAAAAACCCAAAGTGCTGGGACTTTGGCTTTAGTGAAAACGACAATGGTGTAAAAACAGGTAAAGTCCCGGGACCTTAGTAAATGAGGCCCCAGGAGTCTTAACTGGGTTGCTAAATGATGTGCATCTTTTGCAGACTATTAGCATAAGAATTGGTGTTAGTTAGCAAATGATGCTACCATGTCAGTAGTCAAAACCACACAGCAGGTGGGCCTGTAAACTGTAAGTGTCTGGGCTGAAATTTAGATCCAGTCCGACCCTGTCCAGGATTATATAAGCTAGCCACCACATTGAAGGCTAGCGTACATAATTACCCATCATATATTTTTTAATGTGCCAGGGGAGTGCACACCCCCTTACACTCCCCTCGCATGTACGACTCTTCTGCATTCAGGACTTTACCTTAAGTGTCCAAACATGGAACGGTCACGTACGAAATGTAGGCTCATATGCAGGGGCTTAGCTAAACCCTTACTGTATGAACTGCATCTGTTGCCCCACCTACTATGTGTTTCTCATATGCATGGTGATTGGGACCTCCCCGCCATCAATTATATACTTATGCATTGGAACGCAGCATCGAGTTGCGTTCTGATGCATAAGTCCCTGTTCTGCGTAGAACACACCACGTGCGTAAATTGGCTGTAGTTATTGATTTTCGATCCGATCCTATGTCATCTCAATTTTCCCCCCTCTCCCTTATCCCTTCAAGCACAATTTTCCTAAGTTATCTCTAATCAATTCCCATATTTTTCCCAGAATCTGTTCCCCCCCTCATTCACTCATCCCCCCATCACCACCACTGCCCAGTACATTTTCCTCATGCATTGGTACAGTAAGTTAGTTGGTTTTCTTAAGTCTGGACACAGCCTATAGTTATCTGAAGAGACAATAGCACTAAAACTACAGTGTGGTCTGGTAATGGGGCACTGTGTGCATATGGTGATGTCAAAAAAAGATGAATACTGTGTCATTGATGAAGGTTTAGATGTAGAGGATGGCTTGTAAGAAGGGATGAAGGTGAACTAGCAAGTGACTACATTGTCAGAATAATGCAGAACTAGGTGTGCAGGTTGCAGTTTTATAGAAATGACTACACTGGCTGAAGCTTGCAGAAATTGCACAGGCAGCAGAACTGAGTGCACCGGTTGGAATATGCAGACAATTGCACAGGCAACAGAACTTAGTGCATATGTTGAAACATGCAGACAACTGCACAGGCAGCAGAACTGAGTGCACTGGTTGGAACATGCAGACAATTGCACAGGTAGCAGAACTGAGTGTACCGGTTGGAACATGCAGACAATTGCACAGGCAACAGAACTTAGTGCATAAGTTGAAACATGCAGACAACTGCACAAGCAGCAGAACTGAGTGCACTGGTAAGAAATTACAGACAATTGCATAAGCTGCAGAACCGAGTGTGGTGGTTGTACTTTGCAGATAACTGCACAGGCCAGTGACTAGGGACCAGATAGAGAATTAACTTAAACGTTTTTTTCCACTCACAAGATCTTATTACTAATCTGGATTCTCTTGATCCAGACTTCAGACTTTACAACTATTACAGGCATTCATGTTTAAAGTGTCAGTATTTACTTGTCTCTTCCCTGGCCCCAATGTTCTGATAGTGGTTTCGTCCAGCATGCAAAGTAGCCAGTCGCAACACCTGGCTTCCACCCGGCACATGTGCGAGCTCACCACCTCTACCTTATATAATGTCCTAGCTGTTGCCTGGCAGCCAGAACATCAGCCAATAGCGGTGGTAGGCAGGAAAGCTGCTGACCAATCCCTGGTCAGCAACCTCCTTTTAAGAACCAAACAGCGCAGCTCCACGTTGCCGGTTATAACATTAGGTTTCCTGTGCTCCCTGCTCTTGCTGTTTTTTCTCTGCGAGTGCCTTATTCACCAACTTTGCTTTTCTATATATATTGTCTCCTTGTTCCTTGCCTCTGTTCCTGCCCTGATCCTAGTTTCTCCTTGTGTTATCTCCCTCTCTCTCTTCATTTCCTAGTGTAACTGTGCAATGAGTCTGAGTGAGTGCTCTTGTCTCTGTTTATTGTTGTTTGTGTCTTCTGGGCTTTTTCCATCTTGCCTACCCAGTGTGATTCCACCTCTACAGCGGGTTTCCTCCCTTATACCATCTCTATTCTCAGGATTTATCACTCTCACCCTTATACTATCTCTGAGTGTTGGTGTGTTAGATGAACACTAGGAGTCAGCAGCCCAGCCTATCACCATTATAAGGGGCTCTAGTTAGACTCCACAACCAGGTCCACAGCAACAGGTAACACCAACATGCTATGAGGCGGGATGTGTACTGCGTCTATGTAAGATGGGAGGGGGGTAGTATTTACAAAGCACAGTAAGGGTGTGTTTCAGCCCTTATGTTCTATCCAGACATCCACACCATCCCCATTTCATGTGGGTATGGTACAGATACATTAACGTAGGGTTCACCTAGGGTCATAAGACCATGCACAGGTACAGGAAGCTGGATATAGAGGAGATCCAGCTTTGAATCTCCACTGCCACTGGGCTGAGAACTCTGCAAGTGCCGAAGGTGAGATTTACACAATTTATAATGAGTACAAATAAGGGCTTCTATGCAAACATACTCATCAGACTGTATCACTTTTTGAAGATAATATATTTCAAAATGTGTAGTCAGATTTTGGGATATTGTTTAGCCCAATTCTACTATTGATGGTGGGGAGACCCTTGTGGTTACATGTGATTTACATCCATTGGCAGTATCTCTTTATTTGTCTAATATTCTTGCATAGGACCAGATTCAGACCTCCACAATGGCAGCTGAGATCCATTGTCGGATTCCCACTACATACTAACTTCCGAACAGGTGAGAAGAGACCACTTCTCTCACTCTCACTCAAAGTTACAATAGTTCAGTCCTACCTTAAAATTTATGTATTATCCCCACATATTAGAGCCCCACCATCAGAATATTTACCGGGGCAGAATTCTGGTTCCAGAGAATCCAAATATATCCTGGGAATGTGGTGAATGCACATGCACCACTTAGCAAAATGGGCCTTTTTCTGGTCCTAGAGATAAGAAAATGCCCCCTTGAAGTAAGTATGAATCTGGTCCATAATAACTTGTATTAGTAGTAAATTTGACCAACGTTTGATTACTCTTACAACTGATATTGTTGATTAATAACATTAATTTAGTTGTGCAGATAAGTGCCGCATCAACAGCTGATATACTGGGTGATGAACTGAGATTTCCTTCATTTCTCCGGACCTGTCCAAATGACAAACACCAAACACGTGCAATAGTAGAGCTTATCCAGAAATATGGTTGGAACTGGGTTGGAATCATTTCAAGTGATGATGATTATGGACGTTCAGCTCTTGATTTTCTGAATGCTCTTTTTAAGAAAAATGGAATATGCACAGCTTTTACAAGAACTGTACCATCAAACGTAGCAGATCCTTCTCTACAGAGTAGTCTAAACAGTGTAATTGATGATCTGAAATCAAGCTCAACAAAAGTTGTGATTCTTTTTGCAAAAAATCCAATCGTATTTAAAATTTTTGAAGCAGTCATCAGCATGAATATATCTAGAATATGGATTGGGAGCGATGCTTGGATAAACTCAGACCTCATTTTTAGTATGAAAAACATTGAAAAGATTGGGGCAGTACTTGGTTTTAATTTCAATGGGGGTCTGGTTCCCGGATTTGTAGAATATTTGGAGAACATTAATCCATCTGACCACGGAGCAACAAATGAATTTCTTGAAGAGTATAAAGAGCTGAGATTCGGCTGCACAGAGGAATATAAAGAATATCTGCAATGTATTAATTCATCTTTGAAGAATTGCACTGTTCCTTATTCAGTTCTGCATAAATCTCCCTTGGCATGTATTGTGAAGAATGCCTCTCTGGCAAATGATGACTATCTGGTGCAGAATAGAGAAGAGAGCACAGTATACACCACATCCCTGGCTGTCACAGCCATAGCTCAAGCGCTACAACATATGATGTGCCAAAATGGAATTTGCAACAAGAATCTCCAAGTGTCCTCACGTGAGGTACTGTATCATAGCGACAAAACTACAAGGGGTAAATTGTAGTTGTCAAATAAGGGCGATTTTGTCAGAGTTTCGAAACCAACACACATCACCAGCAGTTTTGTGGCCCAAACTGTGAAATTTACTATTCTGCATTTTAGTGGGTCAACTTAAAACCTGCAGCGATGTCTGGTAGTTTTAAATTCTTCAAACTACCGGCTTTTTAATGCAAATGCCAAAGGCACCTTAAATAGTTAATGCTGCTTTTATTGGGGGGGGGGGGGGTAAAAATATCCCTGTTCTATCTAATAATTACATGTTACAACAAGCACCGGGCAGCCATGTAATGCTTTGTACTTGTAGTACCAAAAGTGCCATCATGCATGTTTCCTGGTGCTACTGCGGAATGTATTCTGCCTAACACACTTAAATATATTCCCTATGTAATGCCTTTATGTGAATACGATTATAAAACTGTAATAAAAAAAGTAAAAAGTTAAGTAACTTACCATCCAGGGACCAGATTTACTAAACTATGTGTTTGGAAAAATAGAGATGGTGCCCAAAGCAACCAATCAGATTCTAGCTGACACATCTCTAGTATGTAATAGGAAAGTGAGAGCTTGAATCTGATTGGTTGCTATGGGCAACATCTCCACTTTTCCAAACCAGCAGCTTGGTAAATCTGGCCCCAGAAGTGTTTATGCTCCTCTGTCTTCATAGGCTTACATGCCAGGCGTCTGTGGAATGTTAAATGACAGCTGTGACAACTAATGCTAATGACACCTGTGTCTGCATCAGCACTATATTTATAAGTTGTGATAGCGTGGGACTTTTTAACAAATCTGCCCTTTAGTAAATCTGGCCCCTAGACAGATAGAAATATAGTACTTTTTTTTATCTGTACTTCATCTTGATTTATAAGAAAGACATGAAAATGATTTTGTTGTTTTGGATTTGTTAATTAGACATTTTATAAATAATGAGTTTGGTACATTGAAACCTAAGAGTGAAAAAAAGTTTAACAGTATTCATTTATATATTTTCCTCAACTTCAAAGTGTTTACCGTGTAGACAGAGCAGTATCAGTAGCTGTTCATTAGGATATTTATGCAGTCACTCCGATTTCCTGTTCTCTAAGTCACAGAATATACAGTATGATCTTTTCACAAATCCAAGTAACTGCTAAAAGATATGCATTTGTTCAAAATGCTGTTATTTATTGATGCCTATACAAGTCAATAAAGTCATTGTGGATGTCACCCAAAAATTGTTTATTAATAGTAATGTATGAGCAAGTATTTTCCATCTATACATTAGTTTGATAAAAATGAATATTAGTCTGGTTTCTGACTCTGGGTTGTGCTTTTCAGGGCAAGAAATGTAATAATTATGAATTTTATAATACTATCACTTGTAATCTATTTTTCAGATCCTTCAAGAACTAAAGACAGGGGAATATAACTACAATGGAGAACCGTTCCACTTTGATTCCTTTGGGGAAGTTCAAACTGGCTATATATTGTTTAACTGGCAATGGAAATCTGGTGCTGCTGTCTTGCAGACTGCTGGGATATATGACAGCGTAAATCAAAGCATACAGATAAACAACAGTCTTATTGTGTGGAACACAGAAGATAATTCGGTATGTTTTTTTTAGATTTTAAGCAATTTGTACTCATCCTTTAAACAGCTGAAATTTTTCCTAATAGTATTAACATTTTTTGTTTCAATAATAACTATTCTGAACCCAATCTTTTAAGTTAATAAAAAAGTTGGATACTTAGGAATGAATTATATCAAGAAAATATTTGTTACTCCCTTTACGCAAAACTGAACATGCCAACTTTCGAAAAGGATGTTTTAAAGGTTCAGAAGCTATTAAACGTCCCCTGGCTCCATGTGTAAGCACAGACCAACCATCTATTTCTATACCTGCAGAAATGAATTGAGACAACACAGAATTAAGGTGTTTTAACTAGAACTATTTGGAATTTTATTAGATTAAATATGACACAGAGTTTATTATATTCAAATGTATAAATAGTTTACTTACTTTTTAATTTAATTGGGACCACAATGCACAACTAGTACAACAGTAAACAACAATAAAAAATGTCATCAATGTGATGCACCCAAATGATAACCGGAAAAAGGCTAATGCTGCCCACCCCCGACAAGACTAAGTGACCTTGGAAAAAATCACTGCCTACTTGCTAATGTTTTTACCACTAGTTCTATCCTTAGCCTATGCTACTGGAAAAGAGGACCATACCATTTCTCTCTCCAACGAAGCCACCTTAGATAAAACCTATTGCACAAATCACTGCTCTGTGAAAGGGGATGCCCTAACACACAGAAGACAGAGAAATGCCTGAAGTCTGTCACTTTCCACTTTCCAGTAGTTATGGCACAAGGGAGCACTAAGAGACAAATGGCTAACAATCATAGAATGACTATAGACCCTGGGTAAAGGTGACAAACCTCCTGACTTGGCAGGGATCCTTTTTAATCAGTTGAATTATGTATTGACCCAAACCAGGGGGAAAAATCACTTCAGGCCACCACACAAAGTTTGGCAAGAAGTACAAGCTAATTCCAGCCTATCATGGAGAAAGAGAGCATTAGGGAGCACTCTAAATATTAACCACGATTGTCATCTGGATATTTGCCCAGATGTGGCCTGATGTATCCCTTGTACGCCCCTCCTACAGATTTTGGCTCCAAAACAAAAAGATTGAAGGCACTTCATAAGAGATCTCTTAGCCACACAGTCGCCACATGTGTTAACCATGAAAGCATCACCAGGCAAAGGGTAAACAAACCTCGTGCCGGCCACTGCAGCGCACCATTAGAGCGCCGGGAGAAACAAACAGCTGTCAGGTACCCAGCATTAGCTTCCCTGAACACTGCTCAACAGACACTTTATATTGTTATATAACAACCCAGCTCTACACTATCTCCTAGTTACTTATACCAATAAGACCCAATCTATCGTTTTCCACTGTCTGGATTAAGACTTACAGAGCTTTTTTCCATACGGAGATGGTTTAAATCCACTCGAAAAAGTGCACCCTTTTCACTGCATTTATACCCATAGTTCAGAGTGCTTTCTGAACTGCAGTATTCAAAGATTATTACTGGTTTGAACTATACCTAAAATATTTGCAAGTAATTACTTTTGAACATTTACATTGTTGCAATTTTAAATATTCTCAGCATATTACAAGTGTGCTCTTCACTGTTTTACATTTATCTTACTCAGTTGAAAGTTTTTTATTTCAATATTTTTCTTCAAGTATGAATAAAATAATTTTTCATTGAACTGTTTGAGATGCGCCCAGTATAATTTTTGCCATTTCCTGTTTAATGATATAAGGGTAAGGGAAGTTCCCTTTTTTATACTGGACTCTAGCAGCATCTCATTATAACAGACTCCTTCCCTTCTCTAAGGACAGCGTGGTCCCCCACCAGACATTTCCAAAACAAAAAGAGTCACTTCAGAACTCCCCAGACTCCAAAACAATCCCGAGAAGGCTTCTCTGAAAGACAGCTGGAAACTGTTGTGAGACAAAGGCACACCATCAGTGAACTGTGTTCAGTTCTGGAGGCCATATCTCCAGAAAGGCATAAATAAATTAGAGACTGTGCAAAGAAGAGCAACTAAAATGGTCCATGGCCTTTGTAACAAATCATACCAAGAAAGGCTAGAGGCACTAAACACGTATAGCTTGGAGCAGACATGATAGCAGCTTTCAAATACATCAAGGGTTGTGACCAGCTAGAGTAGGGTACCATTTTTCAAAAGAAAAGGTGTAATAGAACACGAGGGCATGGATATAAACTGGAGGGTGGTAGATTCAGAGGTAATGTGCGGAAAAATTACTTCACTGAAAGGGTGATAGATAAGTGGAATATTCTCCTATCTGAGGTGGTTGAGGCCAATACAGTAGAACAATTTAAACATGCTTGGGATAAATATAAGGGTATCCTAAATTGTAAACCAAATTGAGGGTAAATAGGGTCTAGGGTCAGTATAGTTTTCAATAAACAAATGGGCAGACTAGATGGGCCATGTGGCTCTTATCTGCCATCACTTTCTATGTTTCTAAGATCAGGGCCACTGGCTATATCAGACTGTTTACGTGTTTTGGCAATCTGACCTACAGTAGCGCCCCCATCCCATATTGTCAGTGTTACTGCTGTGTATATAACGTTACAGAGAATCACCTAACAAAGGCACATGAGACAAGGGGCCTGATCCAGACCTCTGCCCACCGATGTAGTTAAGGCAGGTAAGCGTAAGATTGACTGTTTAGCCAATCTGCGCATGCGCCGGGCAGATGTTACACGGTGTAGTTAGGGATTTTAGTTACTGTAGATAAGGCGTCCGTAACTGCAGCGTAGTTACGGTTCAGGGGGGCGTTCCTCGCCATAACTACGCTGCAGTTAGGGAAGGTAGGTGGGGGAGGCAGGGTAATGAGGCTGTGTAACAGTGTGTAATACACCTTCACAGGGGGAGTGTTGGGGGGGAGTGCATCGATGTTATGCTGAGCGTTGGCACACTCAACGCAACATCGTAGATCTGGTCAGGACCAAACATACAAGAAGAAAAAGAGGATTTGAAAATAGCTACCAACTCACTTAATCTAAAAGAGCCTCAAAAAGCTTCTGCAAAACTGGTCTGAAAAAGGAGCGTTTAGAATGGGGATGTCGCTACTGATGATATATATGCAATTGTAAAATAAGAATAGCAATGGGCCATCCTGCTATTAACAGGACATGGTCACAATCTAGCCCAGTCTCACAACGCTTAGGATATCAATAAATTCTTGGTAATATTGCGTAGCTTATAAAGTTTAGGAAACAAAGGCTACACCAGCTAACACACTGGACATGTATACCTTCAAATTACCATATACACCATGGCCAAATCCAGATCTGTATGCAAGTTACGTCCACATTTGCATACACCATGGCCAAATCCAGATCATACAAAAATTGTAGTGTGGCACATATGATGCAGAAGCCTACTCATATCGTTCACTGCGGGACCTCTGAATAGGGAGCAATATATGGGACATACCTGCACATTGCATTCTGGAGTTAATTAATACACCTCGCCAACTGGCATACACTTAACTATGTATTGAACCCTATGCAATGAAGACAGGCGGTTTCACTTCATAACCTCTCCCAAACTTGCTCTTCATCCTGTCATCCTACCCATGTAGTCCTAAAAGACCTTAACATTGGTTGATGCCAAAGACTGCAGGGCCAAACAAAAATGGAAGAGGATTGTCAAGATCCTATATCTAGTCCTGGATTGTGCTCTGCGTGAAGTGAACAATTCAATTGCAGGCAGCAAAAAACAAAGTGTGATAACATATAAAATATGTGCTAACCATGTAATTATACATAAAAAGCATAGACAGAAAGAAATAGATTCCAATAAGCATGCTGATTTTCAAATATAATATTAATTGTCCACTTTCTTATACAGTCTCCTTAAAAAGGTCATATATCATAATTATGAATACAATGTTTCAAATAGTCACCAGAAACATTCAATATTTATGGCTTTATTAAAGGAATAGTACGTAAAGCTGAGTATTGTATCTTAAATGCATTCATATGAATTGACGCTTATAAAAACTCTCAACTTTCCATTCATAAGGCAGCAGAGAGAGCTTGCTCACAGGTACCTGTAATAATCCAGATAGATGGTCTCCTTTCCAGTATCCTCTGCTCTTCTCACACCACTATAAAGATCACTTCATAAGTATAGAAATATATGTCTTGAATCAGCACTTCAAAGACTTAAACATATATGGCTTGAATCAGTTCACTGAAAATATTTGCAATTTGTGTGCCCTGTTTGATTCTGCTCACACAACCATGGTACCTGGTGCAATTGTGTCCTGTTAAGCATTTCTCCTCCTCTTAGGATAATGGGCCTTATCCAGAACAACGCTTCAGAGCGAATTTACGTGTAGCGGAGACGTAAAATCGCGTATTTGTAAGTACTGCGCATGCGCACCATAGAAAATACGCTCAATAGCGTAGTGTAATTGTGAACGTATGGGCCATTCACGTACGTGTCACATAAATACTTACGTGTGGGCGTGCCAATTTTACGTGCGTCCAAAATACGTCTGAAATACGTGAAGTAGGCGGGGGGTTGTATTTAAATTGTACAGTATGGGCGTGCTTAGCTGTGTAAATTCCTCTAGCCCATACATACGTGTGCGTATGACAGCGGTTACGTTGGAAAAAGTTAAGGTAGGGTTTGGAAAGCGTATCTTGACAAAATACGTACTTTCAAGGGGTGTGCCAAGGGGAGTGTAACGAATTTACGCGCATGAAAATACGCTACGCGAATAAACGTACGGCAAACGTAGTGCTGGATCTACCCCAATTTCCTCAGAGGTATCTTTAACAGAAAGTAGACAATATTCTTTGCTTAATAGGATAATTGAAAAATAATATGCTTATTGGTATTGGATGTAATTGGGTCTGTGACGCGTTATTCTTCCTTTCAGAATGGTTTCCTCAGAGGTATCCTCAGTTTTCTTTGCTTAAAAGGATCATTGAAAATCAATATGCTTATTGGTATCTATTTCAATCTCTTTATGTTTTAAATGTAAAACCACCATTGCGGGTGGTTTTAAATTTATTTTTTTTTACCACTAAAAAACATGCACTCTGCTGATTGATTGATTGATTGATTAAGTAAGAAAGGGTTAGATACCTCAAAATATGCAGAGAACGTGGGAAAAACTATATAAGACATTTGGCCACAAAATAAATCAGCAGAAAAGTAAATACTTGTAAATGTAAAAGACTTAACGTGCAGGGGAAGTAACTGACTCAATGTCAATTTTAAAAACCAAAAAAACAGGATAAACAGCATTTAAAATTCTCGTATGTTTATATA
>WWET01002478.1:141399-156527 GCA_011038615.1 Limnodynastes dumerilii
TATTTAACTATATATATATAAATATATAATTATATTTATAATTTGCATTTATTCTTTTCTTGGGCTTTTTTGTATTTTTTGTAGACAATTCGCCAAAAGTTTCCTCTTTTGACCACAAGAAGACTCGGGACTCGGGGACATTCAAAGTAAGACCAGTAGTTTATCTATATACACTGTGTAAATTATCTAAAAGGTCATAATGTTCAATTCTCTACAATTAAGCAGAAACTGCTTGGTAAACAAGTTATAGCCATAAAATGCAAAGGTTTTTTTTATGCTTTAGTGAACTGATGCTTGTCTGATTGGAATATTTTTTGCACAAAAATAACTGAAATCCCCTCACGAAGTTTTAGATTCTACTGATGAAGAGTGAAAGCTTGCCTGAGTCTTAATTATCACTTATGATTTAGAAGGCTGACAAAACACTGATATGACAGCTGGCCACATGATTACATGCTATTATAGGCTTGAGATAGCTTCCTTATATCAATGTGCTTATCAGCCATTATTTGTTGCACTGCCTGATAAGAAGAGGTCTTGTGGGTGCACATACAAAAAGTGACATATGCTCCAGGAAATGTATAGTATCTTACAAATAAAAAAGCCATAAATGTAGCAAATTAAATTTTGACCCTATTTAAAGACTATTGATTGTATAAATGCAAAAATAATATGAAACAATTAGAGTATAAAATAAATATGAGAAAATGTTAACAATACTGTTTACAAAATTCATTCTATTTAAAATATAAATCTATTGTGTATAAGTGTCACTTTTTAGTGTGATATTGCCACAAAAATTATTTTTGTACATTAAATTTTTTGCAATGGTTCAGTGGAATAAAACAATGAGAGGGTCAACATAATGGGTCTGATCCAGACTTAATTATGACAGCCAATTTACACACGTGGCATGCATAAATCTGGCTGTGGGAACACATAGCGCATGCGTGTGCCGAGTGTGGGTCCCTGTTGCGAATTGTCCTATTTCGATAGGGCTGTTCGCTCCCAGCCATTTTCTAACTGGCTGGCATAATGATTGCTTATGCCTCGATGAGACATAGTAATCGATCTCCAGAGCACTGTATTCAGTGCTCTGAAAGCTAAGTAAGTATCTCTAACCCATTCCCTAACGCTCCCCCCTGCAGCCTAACCCTAAGTCTCCCCCCCCCGCAGCCTAACCCTAAGTCTCCCCCCCGCAGCCTAATCCTAAATCTCCCCCCTGCAGCCTAACCCTATGTTTCCCTCCCCTTTGTAATGCAGCCATCGCAGGGGGGACTCACAACGGCGCGCAGCAGATATTACGCATCATAATGCTTTATAACGCATCATCGTGACTTGTAGAAAACTATGTCCGACAAGGCATGACATCCCTACACAAGCTGATTATAAGAATTGTGGGAGGAGGGAGGCATTTACATTGTACAGTATGGGCTGGGTTAGGCAATACGTACAACCAGAGATACACAAGGAAAAGTTAAGGTAGGGATCTGAACACGTAAGTCAGCTAATTTACGTGCATGCAAGGGGGGTGCCAGGGGGAATGCATTATACTTAGTAGTGCGTAACTCGCTTGAGTACATAAAATGACCTTAAATTTGGATCAGGTCATATGTGAGTAAAGTAATAAAAACTAGATTGTTACATTGGAATTAAATACTTTGCTATCTACACCACTCCTGTGACATAAAGGGATATCTATGCAAGATATGCTTTATGGGTGGAGCATTTTCCTAATATTCGGGTTAGTGAGGTACTCTGGAAATACAGGCCACTTACTGCCAGCTATGACATATCAAGAAATGTTTCTTAAGATCATTCATAAAGTGTACATTTCCCCATTATCCATTATCAAATGGACATAACTGATAGTCATTTATTTCCCAAATGTGGATGACAAGACTCTAAGGGCCTCATTTACTAAAATCAATTTGGGCCAAATCGCCAAACTCCCGGAATTTTGCAGGCGATATTGCCATCGCCGTATTCACTAAAGGCAAAGTCCAGGGACTTGAGCCTTTGTCCAAATCATCAAGGCAAACATCGCTGGACAGAAATAGTCCATATTTTTGCCATATAACATATACAAATCGTCGTATTCACTAAAGACAATTTGTCTAAATCACCTTAGTGCGACGGCAAATCGCTGAAAAAAAATTCACCTGCTGTGTGGGGCGCTTTCAATGAACGTTGAACCTGAAAACACATAACCTGAAAAAAATATATTTGACGTGTTTTTCTGTGTGCAAAAGCCAAGCGCAGCATGCTTGAAAGCCTCAGCCAGGCTGCGCTGATAGAATTACAAGGCTCAGCATTGCTGAGCCTTGTAATAATATTAGTGTCAGCATGGTAAGCCTTCTAAACGTGCTGTGCTGTGTGTGGTGTAAAAAAAAAAAAATACAGTCACATATAAGCACAATGTACATACATTACAATACATGCCATACAGTAAAACTCAATAAAAATGCATAAAATGTCCCCCCAATAATATAATAAAAATACAGGTGGCCACTCTGTAATGTTAAAAACCTCTTATGCGTCACATAGTCTTTAATAAAGAATAAAGAAATATTTAACACTCACCGTTAAGATGTCCTCCATCTTGGGAAGACTTGCTTGTATTTTCTTCTTTCATTCCTTCCTTTCTTCTCTTGCAGAATGAAGATTCTTGTCACCTTGATGGATGATCTGAGTCCAGACCAGCGGTAGACGTCACAAACTTTCCTCTTCTTCTGCGCCGTTACTAATAACTATACGGTCACTAGAGGGCTCACTTTTATAGATATCCTGACGTCATTTGCATTGTGGGCCTCTAGTGGGCGCTCTAGTGACCGTATAGTCATTAGTAGCAGAAGAAGAGGAAGGTTCGTGATGTCTACAGCTGGTCCGGACCCAGATCATCCATCAAGCTGACAAGAATCTTCACTCTGCAAGTGCAGAATGGCTAAGCCTTTCAACCATGCTGCGCTTGGCTTTTTTTTTTTGTCACACAAAGCAACGGCGAATTTTTAAAGGGCAAATCGCTGTGTTTTTCTATAGAAAAGCACAGCGATTTACCCCTTGCTAAAGCAATGCTTATCGACGCCGATTAAAAACCCCCTTAGAAAAGCGCCCCTTAGTGAATGCCTCGATTTTTTTTTTTAAATTGGGGCAAAATTGCGGCGAATTTAGTAAATAAGGCCCCAAGGATCTACATGATTGCTTCTGGGATTATCCGTTGATCAAGGGTTTCTAGCTGTTATAGCAATAGCTATATAGCTATATAGCTATTGCTATAACCTCTGACAACCCAGCAGTCAAACTATACAAACCGGACCCACATTACATGAGCTACCGAGACCCGGTATGTACTGTCTGAGGCACTGGATAATTTCCATTGAATCTAGGAGCTGGTGAGCAAGATCATTTACTATTCTCCATCCAACGGTGTCTGATCTATTTACATTTCTACATGAGCTTTTGCAGTATATACACAAATTCTTAACACTAGAATGAGAGGTGATTATTGGAATTAATGCCATTGTTTAATGTTTTCATATCCTACGTTTAGTCAAGGAATTTACATATATACCGTCAATATTTTCTTGCAACAATTATCAACTGTTATTTGCAGCATTGAAAATTCGTTTTAATTCTCATAGTTGGATTAAGTGGAAGTCCTTTTTGGTTACTAGCAGTTCATTGACAGTTATATTTGGCAATATTGTATGTGCAATATCTATGGCATTTGTTGGGGATATTTATTTTATTATTGTGGTTTTATTGTATGTTGCAATCGATGCTCTTTGGGCCCATAAGTTCATCATTTATTATTGTTATTTATAAACATTGAATATCTGTATTGTTATAGCGACTATATCAGAATAATATATATTTTTTTCTTTTATTTATTTTTATTATTATTTTTTATTTATTTTTCATTGCATATATATATATTTTTCAATATACAATTGATCAACATCAATAATTTTTGAGTGAGATTAATATTGGTAGTGATTGCACTGGAAATAGCCTTTTCTATTGGTATTGCACTCTCTTTCTGGGGAAGTAACACATCCCCTTTTCCTGGCTGCAACCACAGTCTTTATTACTAATATTATTAACATTATTATTTAAGACCACACAATTAATAAATTTTTTAATAAGTGGTTCATCTAGAGCGTCAGCTTTTTCTCTTTGATTGCTAATTTATGCTTCCTCTCTGCCCACTAAAGTGGGCGGGGGAAGCATACTAACTGTACAATATGGGAGGGGGCTCCCACGCTTGTGCGGATCAGCGGATCTGCATGATTTACTTAAGGCAGGCTTATGGCAGCGTAAGCCCGCACGAGAGAGGAGAGTGACAGGTGGCGTTCATTCCCCTCTCTCTGTCAGTCGGACAGACCCCCACACATACGGATAGCGTGCAGGGGTCTGAATCCGCCTCTAAAACATTAAAAAAGCATAAATTGTTTTTATACATATAATCAAATTATGTAATTTTTCTATTAAATGATGCAAAATAAAAATATAGAAAACCTACAGTGTCAGGTGCAGATTGGCCATTGGACTTAAAGGTCCTGGTAGACTGAAGACCATTCAAGGTCACCCAGCAGTCCATCTTTAAAGAGAACTAGGATGTTAACAATAATGGATGAAGATCACTAGAGTGCTCCATGTATTGAGTAGTGGTCACTATAAATTCATGTAAATGTAAATGATTGTAGATTTTTTACATAGCTCTGCATATAGTTGATCCTGCCTACATGTGGCCCCTTGCAGATATTTTGCCATGTCCATTTTAAGTTTCCATTCTACTCTTCACAGTGCATATTGGACTGTATGCACACATAAATAGGTGTGGAATCTATGTGCATGTATTTACGATTTTAAAAACTGCGCATGCCCAGAACACAAAGATAGGCATGTGAAACATAGCTGCCTGAATCACACTCATAGACGTCTGCCTTACGGTGATGCACACACCGGTACGAGACGAGTCCAGCATGAGGGGCAAGACACTTAATGCAAATGAGCTCCACACAAACTTCTAATGTACAGTATGGGCGTGCCAATGCGGTTACGAGTGATTCACAAGTAGGATTGCCTTGTGTAGCAGAACATACGCACGGGAATAATTAAGGTAGCCCTTGACCACTCGTAAGTTGCAGAAGCCTGTCATAGCATGTGAAGGTCTATGCATCCACACAGCCATCAGCTGTCAATGCAAATGTGCGTTTAATTAACACACATAAGGCACCTACTTAAAGCTTTGGTCATTTGGTCGTACTTTGGCCGTTTTACGCTTCCCAAACCCTATCTTAACTTTTCTAAGCATAACCGCTGACGTACATATAGCCCTAGAGTACTTACGCATCTAAGCACGCCCATACTATGCTGTTGATATGTGAATGGGCCATACACTGTGAGTTGCATGCCATAACATCTGCTGCATGCATGCGCTGTAAGTACTAATGAGTGATTTTACGCTAGTGGCAAGCATAAAATCCCTTGCGTATGTTGTTCTGGATCTGGGCCTCTGTTACATTAGTTTGTTGATTATTTTTAAATCTTACACTTATTTAAACCAGTATGCCAAATGTAAGTTGTTTGCTAATTTATGATACATTTAAAAAAATTTGTTTTAAAAGAATTTTAAAAAAGTTACAAAATTAACATGCCCACCAAATCCTTTTTGCATGATTATATGTTTTCCATTTATCTTTTTTGCTTTTTATTTTTCCCTTTTTTTCTGGGTTCTTTTTGGCACAGTTAAAGTTGTCTTCTATTTTCTCTTCTTCAAAGAATTAATTGATAGGTGACAAAAACAAAATCATGCTAGTTATTAAATCAATTCAATTAAAATAGCAATATCTAAGATGCTAAACGTATGGCTGAATCTCTACAAAAAATAAGTACCCAAATTCACGCACGATTCAAGGGACATATCTTAGGTACTTTCCTACTTCTATGTATGGCATACTTACACACAGAATAACATGAATGACTGTGTGGGTGTGGTTAGCTGCAGCTGCTGCGATCCTTGCATCGCACTTGCGTATATTTGTGATGCAAATTTTTAGGCAAAAACGCAATTTCTATCCTAAGTGTGAATCAGGTCCATTATTATTAAACATGGTAGCAGATTTGAAAATAAATACTCATTAAGGATGGTGTATTGGATCCAGACCTCCGCATGTATTCCGTATGTACTGAGGTCTGGAAATGAACTCCCATGTCACTCCTCTTATGTGTGGACTTAGGTTCATATTTACAGCCATAATCCTAACTTAAGTTCTCTGCAAGGTTTGTAGCACTCCTATTTCCACCACCCTTCCTCAATTAGTGCTGTCTCTGATCACATATATATACATTCACATTTCAAGTTTTAGTAAACTGTAACAATAAAATTACAATCAACAACATGGGTATAAGCAATAAATACATTTACACTTACCATACATTGCATTTTATTCTAATTCACATTTTTGTAGAAATACCCACAGGTCCAATGAAAGTCCCTTGGTCAGAAAGTCTGTGATGTTAGACCTGATTCAGAGATTGAAAATAAGAGAAGAAAGTTACTCCTGAGTAAAACTATGTTGATTGCAGAGGGAGTCACATTTCATCTGGTGCAAACTGTTAGTAGAGCTGAGAGGTGATGTTTCCCAGCCAGTTTTCTATCATTTTATTCTAAAGCAACAACTAAAACATAAAATTCTGAGGTACGATTCTGGAGCATAGCTACTAGCTACTCCTCATCGTCTGTTACAATACCTATAGATAGAAACATAGAAACATAGAAAGTGACGGCAGATAAGAGCCACATGGCCCATCTAGTCTGCCCATTTGTTTATTGAAAACTATACTGACCCTAGACCCTATTTACCCTCAATTGGGGTTACAATTTAGGATACCCTTATATTTATCCCAAGCATGTTTAAATTGTTCTACTGTATTGGCCTCAACCACCTCAGATGGGAGAATATTCCATTTATCTATCACCCTTTCAGTGAAGTAATTTTTCCGCACATTTCCTTTGAATCTACCACCCTCCAGTTTGTATCCATGTCCTCGTGTTCTATTACACCTTTTCTTTTGAAAAATGGTACCCTCCTCTAGCTGGTCACAACCCTTGATGTATTTGAAAGCTGCTATCATGTCCCCCCTCTCCCTTCTCTGCTCCAAGCTATACATGTTTAGTTCCTCTAGCCTTTCTTGGTATGATTTGTTACAAAGGCCATGGACCATTTTAGTTGGTCTTCTTTGCACAGTCTCTAATGTATTTATGTCTTTCTGGAGATTTGGCCTCCAGAACTGAACGCAGTATTCTAGGTGAGGGCGTACCAATGATTTATAAAGGGGCATCACTACTTCTCTCTTTCTGCTACTAATTCCTCTCCCTATGCAACCAAGCATCTGACTTGCCTTTTTCAGATGCTAACTAATGAGCTATTGATAGCTCAGCAATTACTATCAATATAGTCATTCATATTTTTTCAGGCACTTAGTTTTTTACCATACAGGAAAGTGTGTGTGAAACAAGGACGACACTTTTGGTGCTGTAACAATAGGTCTTTACTCTTCAGACTCTGGTAACAAACTGAACTGCACAGTCACCAGACTGGAAGTGAAACCCCCACAACCTCTGACCTCACATCCTGTGCTGGTGAAACAGACATGCTTATACATCCCTCCTTTCAAGTTGGGTGGATACAATTGCAATATTTGAACAAGTTACAATAATAACAAAAACAAAATAAACAGGAATAAATGAAAAAGAGAAAATGGCATAAACACTATACAACAAAGTCCTGGAACTTTGGGTTATGTTTGGACACACATCCAGATCTGGTGATGGTGTGTTGGGATTCAGTAGGTGCCCGCTTTGAGACAATAGGTGGTTCCCCTATTTTGGGGTTTGCATCTGCTGATGGACTGTCCACACCTTGCGAATCATCACCGAGGTTTGTATCACTCATGGCAGGATCCAGAGGGTCAGGCTGTGTAGAGACATCCTCAGGCACATTTAACAGCTGGCATCGGTTGCGTTCATAAAGGCCTTCACCAGACTGTACCACATGCAGCACGTTGGACTACGGCCATCCTGTCAAATCCACACTCAGTTTGCATGCATACAGACTGACCTGAAGATAGTGGTGGCAGGCGATGTGCTGATCTGTCATACGATGCTTTTACAGCCTTTCTGTGTTTTCTGATAGTGTCCGGTACTTGTAACTCAACTTTTGGGTGCAGGAGTTGCTTTGCCATTGGAATGCTCATTCAAGTGCGCCGTGCCAACAGGTGCTGAGCAGGGGATGGAAGGCCCTCCCTAGGCATGTTTCTTAAATGTAATAATGCCAGGTATATGTCAGATCCGTCTCGCGCACATTTCTCCATCAGGTGTTTTGCAGAACAGACCGCGCGCTCTGCCAATCTATTTGACTGTGAGTAGTGTGGATTGCTTGTGACATGACGGAAGTACCATGTATCTGCAAAGTCCATGAACTCTCTATTTTTAAAGTGCATGGCATTAACGGTGATCAGCTGCTGTGGAACGCCATACACTGCAAAATGCCTTTTCAGCTTTGCAATGACCATCTGACTTGTGGTGCTGTAGTAGTTAATTTCAACCCATCCTGAATATGAATCAACCAACACTAAATACTCCTTTCCCCTTTATTCAAACATGTCAGCTGCCAGGATGGACCAAGGAAGATTGGGAATGTCATGAAGTTGCAGGGGCTCCTGCGGTTGATTAGGTCGCAAGGCATTGCACGGTGCACAGGTAGAGACAGCACGTTCAATATCACTGTACATAGAGGGCCAGAACATGACTTCACGGCCCCTGCGCTTGGTAGCCTCCAGGCCAGCATGGCCCTGGTGCAACTGCTGGGTATAGAATTTCTGAAGTGCATTAGGGATGACAAAACGTTGACCCTGCAGTATCACTCCCTCAGACACTGTGAGCTCAACAGTCAACCTTCAAGAATCACCTTGGAGAGTAGCTGGCAGTGGTCATCTGCCAAGGTAGCAGCACGAAGCTCTTCTAGCCGCCTGGAGAACAGCACTTCCACAGCCATAACCTCGTAATCATCCCCAACAGTTTCCATGTCAGTGGCAGGTTGAAAAGCCCGTGACAAGGCATTAGCAACATAAATTTCTTTATCCCGTTTGTAGATCACATCCAAGTTGTAGTGTTACAGCTTGATCATCATACTTTGAATACGGGATGAAGCAGCGTAAATCAGCTTCTTTAGTATGGTGATGAGTGGCTGATGGTCAGTTTCCACTGTGACAGGACAACCATATATATAGTCGTGGAAGTGGTGGCAAGCGAATATTAGTGCTAACAGTTCCTTTTCTATTTGAGTATACCTAGTCTCTGTGTCAGTAAGAGCCCTGGATGCAAAAGCCACTGGTTTATTGTGTTGGAAGCACACAGCTCCTAGACCGCTTTGTTAGGCATCCGCAGACAGGACCACCGGATTATGCACATTGAAGTACCGCAGCACTTGTTCATGAGCATGGTCTTCAATTGGTTAATAGCAGCTGTGTGTTTTGTCCAGCCAGCACCATTCAGTGTCTTGGTGAAGCAATTCCCGCAGTGATGCTGTGGTTTCCCTATATTGCAGGACAAACTTGGACAAATAATTGGTTATTCCAAGGAAGCGCTGTAGTGCAAGCTGGTCAGCAGGCTGTACTGTAAGCTGGTCAGCTGGAAGTGGCATTTGTTGCACTACAGTGATTTTGTTTGGGTCCAGTTAAACACCTTCACTGGTGGGCACATGACCCATGTATGCAACCTCTGTGACTTGTCATTTGCATTTGTCAGGGTTTAACTTGAGGTTTAATGCACGGGCCCTTTGGAGTACACGATGCAGACGCTGATCATGTTCTTCTCTGGTGTGGCCCCACACCAGGATGTCGTCAACAATAATCTCACACGGGTAACCTGCAAACAATTGTTCCATGCAGCGCTAGAAGACCTCACTGCTGGTGGTGATTCCATAGGGCATCCGAAGGAAGACATAGCGCCCGATTGGGGTCATGAAGGCAGAGAGTAAAGATGAAGCTCTGTCAAGAGGGATCTGCCAGAAGCCACACTTTGCATCCAGTGTACTGAAGAACTTAGCAACTGGCATGTCAGCAATCACTTGCTCAATCGTCCGAAGTGGATGATACGGTCGTAACAGCACCTTGTTTAAATGCACCGATTAATACAGAGATGCACAGTTCCATCTTTCTTTGATGCTGCCACCATTGCTGCCACCCATTGTGTTGCTTCTTCTATGGGGGCAATGACACCTAGATGAGTTATTCTGTGTAGCTCTTTAATGACTCTGTCTTTCATTGCGACAGGTACCCGTCTGGGGCCACAGACAGTTGGTGTTAGGAATTCATCAAGTCACATGTGATACACCACCGGGAGCTTCCCAATAGTGCTACAGTCAAATAAGTCCTGAAAGTTCTTTATCTCCAAAACATCTATCTGGACCACGTGTACCTCAGGCCCCAAATTTCAGCAGACCCAACTTGATGCTGTCAGGCAAACCCAATGGTTTAATATTGTGATTCACAATGTGGAGCAACAGTTCAGCACACGTGAAGTTTGGTTTAGCAGTGCCCAAAGTTCTGATGATCTGACCACCATAGGCCACCAGGTTAATTTTATCATGGTGGTTTATCTGTGCCGTGGGGTCTAATTCTTGTAGCTGTGTCTTGGATATAACGTTACACTTTGCTCCCGAATCTACTCTGGCCATGTTGTTTGTGCACTGTACTCTTAATTTGATTAACATTTTGCCCCTGTCAGCAATGTGATCCACACTATCACAGACTATTGTACGGACAAATTCCAACTCTTGCTCAGTCTCAACCTGGTTGATTCGCCGTGGCAAGTGGCTGTACTGTGACTTGGGCTGTTGTTTTAAGGGGTTTAAATTCTTGTACCGGCAACATCTAGCAAATTGATTCCATTGCCAGCAAGAATTAAACCGCTTGTCATATGTGGGACAGCGTTGTCTATTGGGGGGGGTTCTGTGAAGCACAGTTCCTGCATAGGGTAGACTGGCGCGAAATAGCAGCCATGATGCACACCTTTCTGAATTCCCTGGTGCCCTTTTCAGATTGTTCATTGAGCATGTAAATATTAACGGCAGTCTCTAATATGAGCCCTTTTTCCCGGAGTAGTTGTGCACGTACCTTGTCACTGCGTATTCCACATACAATTCTGTCACGAATGAGCTCATCTCGCCAAAGTCGCAACTTTTTGCTAGCAATCGCAGTGTGGATACATAGGACTGTATGGATTCATCTCCCTTCTGATTTGTAGTGTTGAAAGTGTGCCTGTCCATGATTACGTTCTTTACAGGCAGGCAGATTTCTTCAAACTTTGCAAACAGAATGTCAGGATCCTCTCTGTCTTCCCGATCAGAATACACAAATGCATCCGATTTGTTCAGCAGCTTGTATGCCTGGACTTTCTTGGATTTGTCAGAGAGGCCTGCAATGGAGTAGACACGCCATTCTCTTTTGAATCACAGCTAGTTGTCAGCCACATTTTAATCAAATACAAGTGGGTTTATTCTCCTCAGACCATGGTGTCAGGATCCCACTTTTTACACCATGTAAAAGTGTGTGTGAAACAAGAAGGACGACACTTTTGGTGCTGTAACAATAGGTCTTTACACCTCAGACTCTGGTAATAAAATTGAACTGCACAGTCACCAGACAGGAAGTGAAACCCCCACAACCTCTGACCTCACATCCTATGCTGGTGAAACAGACATGCATCTACACAGAGTATGTCTAATATTAATTCTCCTCATGAGACCCTTGTCTTCATATGCTCTCTGTAGATGTCCACATTTTATTGATTTATTAACAGGATTTTATATAGCACCATCAGATTACATAGCGCTTTACAGAGAATATGTCACATTCACATCAGTCCCTGTCCCATTTGAGCTTAAATCTATGGCCCAGATCCAGACCTACGTTCCTTTTACGTTTCAACGCGTAGCATATTTATGCTATCATAATTAATATGCACTCCCCTAGGCACTCCTCTTGGTCGTACGTACTTTTGCTGTTTTACGCTTGCCAAACACTACCTTAACTTTTCAAAGCGTAACTCCTTTCATCAGTAATGGCTGCACGTGCCTACGCGCTTTAGCATGCCCATAAATGCCTCCCCCAACTCCAAATTGTAAGTACGGGTGTCGTATGGCTGGCACGCCCCTTCGTTTGTAGTTACGCTCTTGATACTAGGATGGGACGTACGTTCAGAGTTACATGCCATAACATCTGCCACGCGCATTCGCAGTACCTACAAAATAGCGTTTTTACGTCTCCGGCTAGCGTAAATACACTAGTGGACATAGCTATGGATCTGCACTATATTCCCTAACACAGACATACACAGACTAGGGTTCATTTAGTCAACAGCCAATTATTGTACCAGCATTGTTTTGGAGTGTGGGAGGCAGGAAATAAGAGGAAAAGGAGGAAAAGCAGTAAAAGGAGGAAAAGCAGACGCAGGGAGGACATACAAACTCCATATAGAAAAGGCCTGGTCAAATTTCCATCTTTTTTCATTCTTATTTTCTCTAGATATTGTCCATTGTTTAGTCAGGAGCAGACAGAGAATTTTTTCTAATCAATAAGACAGCAAACTCACATACCTCTCAGCATGTGCAGTTTGTACAAGCATTCACAATGCTGGGAAGTTTAACAAAGGAAATAACAGAATTTTACAATTAATGAAGAGAAAGACCAAGAAGGTTCTTTGTCCTAGAAATGTTCTCCACTAACTTTTTAATACCCCTTTCTCATCACCACCTCTGAGAAACCCTGGATTTTGTAAACGGGTTTTTCCTGGACGAAATGCCGGGTAAAAAAAAAGCCATGTTTTAAGTTCACAAAAACCGAGTCTGATCCTTTCACATCTCCACTGCATTTCCCAGGTCTGTCCAGTCAAGCAACTGTCACTCATGCTAGAGAGGAGCTGTTATTGGCTGGAAAAAAATGATGTAATTTAAAAGGGACTTAAGGTTTTGCACACAATGATGATGTCAGTAATGGGTGGCCATTTTAGCTGCATTTATTTCCATGATGGCTGATAAATCACTTGTTTGTAGCTCAGAGCTCATGGGTTTGTGGATGATTTTGCTATTTCACACAGCAAATGATAGCCTGGTGCAGCTGCTTACACTGTGCCAGATGGTACGCTGTGACGTGGTGAGGAGTAATTCATGGTAATTCCTCTCTCCTCCAGTTTCTTAGCATTATTAAAGTATACATGTGCATCCTTTACTGTGCCTGATATTTGGTTTTAGATTTCCTCATCTCCTCTAATCGATAGCAACTTGTGCACCTCGTCCTCTCTCCAATTCTGCACTGAGCGGTGGCAGCATATGATGACATCATCATATGTAGCCTGATTTTCCATCCAATCGTGTGGCAATGAGAATAACCCTGGTTAAAAAACAACCCTGGACCTTTCACATTGCCACCCTACATGTGTGCATCCTGGGAAAAGCCCTTCTTTTTTTCATTTTATATTTGGTGGTGATGTGAAAGTGGTTTAATAGTATTTTTAGAGCTAGACCTGCTACATTACAATTTTTAACTTGTAAGACGTGATTGATTTTTATTTTTGTTTTTGTCTCCTTCTGTAGGTACCATTATTATGGCATTGGGATAAAAGAAAGCAGTGCCTACTACCATTCCGTTTACTCTGGAAAAGGACTGACAAGGTAGATATATACTGTAAATCTCATTTTGTTTCTATCTTGTCTGTCAAAGGCATGAGAAAGATTTCCACATTCTTTCTTAGAGACAATTAATTGTTTTATTAGTGATTTAAAGCTTAAGGATTTGTTTGCTTCACGTACACAATGAAAAACAAGCAGTAAATATGCTTTTATAGTCTAGAAGATCTCTTTTCTCACTTGTGTCTACTAGAGATAAAACTTGAAAACTGACACCTGACAAAAAGTGTTTTTAATACCCTCTGGTTGTTAACAGTGTTTATTTTCTAACAAATTTGCAGAAAGTAAACTAATTGATAATATGTTTAGTCATATTTTCACTTAAGGGCTCTACTGATATATGGTTATGATTTACTACACATTTTTCATTAGTGAATAGTTGTTATTGAGGGGCAGTTAAAATGAACCAGGGATTATTTAAAAGATGGGATTTAAATGCATTAAGGTTGAGTCATACAGCTTGGTCTTAACATTTGACACACACAATTTTCCTCCCCACCTTTACCCAATAAACAAATCTGGTTGGTAAAAAATGGACTCAGTCTGTAAATGTATTCACTAATAACAACAATAATAACATTATTAATTTTAATAATAATCAAAGAGTGACACGTAATAACCATAATAAGTATATAGCAAGATGGCAGTGTAAGAAGTCTCAGTGAAGTGAACTGCCTTCCGGCTAACATTTAAGTAGACAATTATAGCAATCATAGCCTGCAATAAAATAAAAATTTGAGACACATGAAGTGAACAGCATAACACATAACATTACCATCAAGCATGGTTGCCTACTTTTGAAAAGTAATTTCAGGGAGAAAAGTAAAAAGCATAGGGGCGGTCCCTGTGTTGCCGGGGGCGGTCCCTGCGTCGCCGGGGGAGGTTCCTGCGTCGCCGGGGGAGGTTCCTGTGTCACCGGGGGTGGTCCCTACGTCATCGGGGCGGTCTCTATGTCGCCGGGGGTGGTCCTTACACCGCTGGGGGGCAGTCCCTGCGTTGCCAGGGTTTGTGCATGGGTGTCCTGCAAAGTATCAGCACCCCCTCAGTATCTTTCATCACGTGCCTCCAGCCCCCCTTCAGTATCTCCCATCATGTGCCTCCAACCCCCCTCAGTATCTCCCATCATGTGCCTCCAGCCTCACTCAGTATCTCCCATTATGTGCCTCAAGCCCCCCTCTGTATTTCCCATCATGTGCCTCAAGCCCCCCTCTGTATCTCCCATCATGTGCCTCAAGCTCCCCTCTGTATCTCCCATCATGTGCCTCAAGCTCCCCTCAGAATCTCCCATCATGTGCCTTCTGCCCCCCTTAGTATTCCCCCATCATGTGCATCCAGCCCCTCTCACTATTCACCATAATGTGCCTCAAACCCCCC
>WWET01002478.1:196866-212647 GCA_011038615.1 Limnodynastes dumerilii
TTTGATGACAGAAAAGTCTTTTGAACTTGTGTTGATAATATATATTTTTGTAATTTTTCATTTTTTTTTATATTTTTTTTTCTTATTTTATTTATATATCTTTTTTTTTGTTTATTTTGAATACTTAATTCTTTCACTAAGACAGCACTGGTTTCTTCCTTCTTCTTATGCTTAAGAGTGCCCTAGGGCTTCCCTAAGTTCCCGTTCGTTTTCTCCTTCTTAAGAAGATGAATACGAAAGGACTTCCCCTATCCCACCCTCCCCGGCTCGTTAACATACCGTATGTGTAGTAGCTCATTTCTTATTTCTACGTACTTAAGAAACTGAAGCTTCTTAAGTGCGAATCAGGCTCTAAATGCCTACTTTCTAATATTAATAAAATGGAAGACCCTTTGCATTAACGTAGAGCAGATGTAAGCAAACAACTTTGCTTGTTTGTGTACTTTTTTTTGTTCTCGCACTTTTTCAACAGGTGTGCAGTGCTAATAAATGCTGCAATTACACCTAGAAAAAAATACGTGCAGGCTCAGCTCTGGGTCAACCCCCTAAATGTATTTTACTTAAATAAAAATAAAAAAAGAGTTTGCAACTTGCACCAAAACACAATTAATTGTTTTATTATTTTTTGGTCTCACAAATTGTTTCATTAGGATTACTACCCATATGTAATAAAATGTTAATACATGATTTTTGGATTACTACCCATATGTAATAAAATGTTAATACATGATTTTACATAGAAATATGTATTTTGTTTGTGTAAACTGAAGTTTCTATTTTGCCTGCTCTATTTTGGTTTAATGCAATACTATTTTATAGGCTACTCATAGAAACTGGTACAATGTATTGCACAAAAGCAAAATTGTGCATTAACAATTATGATTATCCTTTATTTCTTAAGCTGGCCATACACTAGAGCGATTATCTGCCCGATCACCCAATTATCAGGTGATTGGGCAAATAATTGCTGTAGCTAGTGGCCAGGATCAATTTTTTAAACATCAAATAAATGCACCAGAAATACTCTGATACGTTTATTTGATCTTTCAGTATGTTTGATTTATATCTGGAGCAATCTCCCAATATTTTAAGGGAGCCAATCAGCAAGCTGAATGGCTCCCTATTCTTCAAAGCTGCTGCTGCATATCTATCTATGTACTATACTGCTCTGACACCTGTGAAGGTATACTTTAAAGCTGTCCAAGCAGCATAGTACATAGATATACAGCAGCGGTTATTGCAGGGAGTAGTACAGACAGGGATCAGCCAAAACTGCACGACTTCGGCTGATTCTGGTCTGTATTAATGCCTGCAATAGCTGCTGCTGTATATCTATGTACTATGCTCCTCTTACAGCTTTGATAGCTTCAAAGCTGTTAGAGCAAGAACAATAATCAGCCGAAGCTGCGCTTCACACAGTGTGGTTTCGGCTGATCCCTATCTGTACTACTCCCTGCAATAACCGCTGCTGTATATCTATGTACTATGCTGCTCTGACAACTTTGATGATATTAAAGCTGTCAGAGCAGCATAACCAGCCCTGCCCCCCCCCCTCTTCTTCTAGGATTATCGGTCCCAGCAGAAGAGGTGTATGGTGCCAATAACGGGACATTTCCCTAGCAGGAAATCACCCAGTTTATTGGCCCACCCCCTGCTAGGACTGATAATCATCCTAGTGTATGCCCAGCTTAAGGCATGTGTTTGTGTGACCCAGTCAGTACACAAAATGTTCCATTCAGACTCCAGACAAACACCGATTTTTACAGCCTCTGACAGGGGGGCAAGAATGTGCTTGCAAGTGGATGAAACTTAGTATTAGATAGTATAGTATAGGTGGCTAATTAACTGAGTACTAATCCAGATTTCCATCCTGTTGCCATTTTAAGGTAATGTGTATCAGCAAACATAAAGATGTCTGTCGGATGGGAAGGCAGTGGTTAGTGGTGTGTTTGCATGGATGTGTGGATACAGCATGGATACAGCAACAGATCCCTGCACTTGCTATGATTGGAGTTCTAACCGCAGTAATAGCGGATCTTTAAATCCAGCCTGTTATCATCATTTTGTCATAAATACAGTACTGTCCAGATCCTGAGTTCAGATTTTCGTACATTATATTGCATACTGTTAATGTGCACACATCCCTCCTACCCAATCGGAACATACTGCAACCTATCCAGACTTAGGAGCAATGACAATTCCAAAAGCTACTGACAAAAGGACTGGCCTGTAGTCACAAGTAGGCGTGACTCGGTATTACCATATACAACATAGATGTGCCCTAACTCTGCCATCAGATCTGAGCTTCCAAACTGACACCATTTTACGCTTGCCGTAGTTGGAGAACATAATGTCTATCGAAAGTCCACTGGTGCGAGGTGTGCGGTTATCAGCTGCTCAGATGCTTCAATAAATTGTGGACACGATTTCGGAGCGAATTTACGAGTGGCAGAGACGTAAAATCGCTGTTCTGTACGCACTGCGCATGCGCACCATAGAAAATACGCACATTAACGTAGCGTAATTGTGAACGTATGGGCCATTCGTGTATGTGTCACGTAAATACTTACGTGTGGGCGTGCCAATTTTATGCTACAACAAAATACGTCTGAAATACGTGAAGTAGGCTGGGGGTTGTATTTAAAGTGTACAGTATGGGCGTGCTTAGCTGCGTAAATTCGTTCAGCCCATACGTACGTGTGCGTATGACTGCGGTTACGTTGGAAAAAGTTAAGGTAGGGTTTGGAAAGCGTATCTTGACAAAATACGTCCGTGCAAGGGGTGTGCCGAGGGGAGTGTAACGAATTTACGCACACGAAAATACGCTACACGAATAAACGTACGGCAAACGTAGTTCTGGATCTACCCCAATATAAGTATGGAGGATGCTGCAAGCCAGCTTTAAAGTCAAATAGTACTTAGGGTGGTAGGTTTAGGAAAACATGCAGAAATATTACTAATAAGGGGAATAGCTTCCTTTCCGAGGTGGTAGAGGCTGGGTTTGGTTCACCTCACCCCATTTGCAAAGACAGAGCTCCTAAGAAACTTCCTGCCCCACAGCAGACAGGGAAGTGCTGTTCTCTATTTTCCCAACCCCAACTCTTATGCTAATTCTTACCCTAGCCATCTCCTTCCATTACCATAACCTTAACCTTAAGTCTCCACTACTCCGATCCATCCCCTCCCTGCAGCCTAACCCTAAGTCTCTCCTTTTGGGCTCCTTTTGGGCTCCATTCCCTACCTGCAGCCTAACCCTAAGTCCTCCCTTCTCTCATCCATCCCCTTTCCCCACAGCCTAACCCTTGATTTGCTCTACTATACAATCCGCTCCCGTGCACTAACCTGTTGTCAGAGTGCCGGGAACTGTACGGTTCCGCAGCGGGACACTCAGCGGTTTTGGCGGTGGGATTTTCATAATGGGGCCATTTTCTAAAATACACACAGCCGACAATTAGCTGTCGGCTGTTTGCATGTTGAAAAATGTCAGTTCTCAGTGGTGCAAGCAACCCATAGAGGCTAACACAGTAGAACAATTACTAGAGTCTAGGATCAGTATGGGTGGGCAGACCTTGGGTCAAGTGGCTCTTATCTGCCATTGTATTCTGTTTCTATAGTATTGGTCAACAGTGGCAAAATGATTAAATGTGTGTGTGAGAGGGTACCATCTTCTCAGCTGCAAGAACTGAGTGCACCCATTGGGACCAATATAACTCAGACAAATACACTCAGTGAACATAACATACAAAACTTCATGAGAAAGACCCCTTAGAGCTATTCCATACCATGTTATATTATTATTTGAATATAAATAAACGTATTTTTTAGTCAATGAGGCAGATCCAATACAACAAAGAATTTAATAAATTGGTAGAGCACATGTTCTGTAACCTGCAGCGAACTATCAGGTGTAAACATTAATCAGCTGATAGTACAACAACTGATAAGTTTTTTCAGGGTAAAACAAAACCTTTGTCTTCCTGAAAGTCATCAGGCTTAGCTTTGGACATATAGAAAGTCTTATTGTTTTAGTTGTGGTTGTGCAACTTGCTATCAAAGTACAGCCCTATCAAGAGAATGTCTTTGATATTTGGTACATCTCTGTTAGTCTTTGCTTCTTAGATTACCAGGCAGGAAGTTGGTGATATCTTTTGCTCCCTTCTGGAGGAAGAGTAGCAATGGATGGACCGCATCAAAGCCCAGAGTCACTTTGCCACCACTGCCATGTTGGAGTCACAGCTGACAGCATCAAATTGACCTGAGACTAAACTGAGCAAGTAATAACTAATTCTTCTAATCCTGATGTCTGATGTGATGCTGGCACTGCCTAAAACCCTTCCTTGTGTCTTGTCCCTTGTGCTGGGTGGAGGGGAGGGGTTATGTGATGAAGCATTTAGATCCTCATGGGAAATAACATTTCAATAATATTAAATGCAGACTTATTTTTTTCTCTTATGACCCACAAAGCTGTTTGTTGATTTAAAAGTATTGGCCAAACATGGAAATGGAAAGTAATGGATTGAAGATAACATGGAAATATGAATGGAGAAAGAGTTCTAGTTTCAATGCAACAGAGCCGTAACAAGAAATTTTAGTGCCAGTGGCAAAAAGGAAAATTAGTGCCCCCTGACGCTGAATTCCAAACCAATTTAACATTAAATATTAACTTACTGGTGCCCCCTTTTTCTTGGTGCCCTGGGCAGCCGTCCCTATCACATACCCCTAGTTATGGCCCTGTAATGCCATATTGCAATATTTCTGTGGAAGGTCATCCCATATTTTAATTATTTAACAACACACATTTACATTTATATAACCACTCACATTTTTTTCTCAATAAAACGTTAGCGTTAAAGGTATCTATTTGTTACTTTGCCACCCAAAAGGAACATGGCATCTCAAGACTCTTCATATACATTTACAGTATATGCTAATGTTTTACACAGTCACACACAAATATAAAATGAAAACCCGCAGGTATAGTGAGTAATATTTTCTTTTCCATCTGCCAAAAATGACCCTTACACCATAACAGATGGTGTTAAATGCAGTGATTATAAAAATCCTGAAGTTAGAATAGTTTAATTACAAAGTCAATACCACCTCCAACCTTTGCTGAAGCTTTAGTGTAAAAACAACAGACGGTATAAGGCACAAGGCAGGACAATATTTAACTAGGACTTTGCATTAGCGGCTTTCCTGCAGTCTTTGAATGTAAAAGATCACCTGGTCTGTAGTTTATTTTATTAACCAGCTCAGCTGGCGCAGCATGTATTTATTTACTAAATGCAGGAAAACAAAGCCACTGCTGTTATTTATTCAGTACGTCATTCCCAAAAGTTACAAGATCCATTGTTTCTTCAATGAATTTGCGAATGTATTATTTAATTGATAATACATTATTCTTCAATGTTCAACATTATAATGTATATAAAAATTGAACAACTAAGTGCAACTGACATCGGGGGACATGATAAAAAGTGTCACTTACAGTAAGTCATTACTGTTTATCCTTCATCTGCCAGGGGAAATGACTCTGTTGACAATCCATTAGTCTAACCTCAAACTCTAGATTCCGTGCTTCTTCACAGGACAGAGTGACTGTAATAATACATGCAGAATAAATACAGTATATATAGCATAAGATTTTCTTTTGTCAATATGTTGTTTTTGCCTTACTGAATATAGGAAATTTGTAAGAAAAGCAAGAAGTATATTCCTTTTTACCTACTAGAACAATCGTTTATGTTGCTATCTACAACAATATTAATAGAAAAATAATTCTACTGAAGCACATTTGCATACATTCAAATACCCCATATTATTAATTGTGTGAAAAATTGCAAATAATAGATATGTTTGATGAACCTGCAAACAATAATTTCTGGCATCCAATAACTGAATTGCTGCAGTATTATGGTTTGCAATTCCAATATCAGTTCCTTTAACAAACTTTCAATCATTTACATTCTTTGAAAGGTTCAAAACATGACATAAAAATGGTCCATTACCTACAAGTTATGTGTGTGTCACAAGCAATAGAACAGTGATGACATTTGCTTGTTCTGTTGCTATCGGAGAGAAGACAGTGGTATATTTGGTAGTGCCAAGCAACCATAAAGATTACTTGCATTCTGAATTAATGCAGTTAGTTCACAGAGTATGAGATGGATTCCTGTGTACATAGCTTTACAAATTGTACAGTCATCTTTCTGGAAGAGATTGATCAGATATAGAATCATTCTGTAACACATATATGTAAAAAAAAATCTTTTAAGTCCACAAAAGCCTAAAAAAAATGGTTAAACACATTTTGCTGAACCTGTTTTCTGTCTGACCACATTGACTACACAGAGATAAGTTGTGTCTTTTTTCAATGAAAATCTTCCTATGACATAATTTTGGCCATGTTGTCAAACTGACAACAACCTGGACATAACTGGGTAACCTAAGAAACAGGATGTATGATAAATTCAAATTATCATTTCATGAAATTTAAAGCAAAATATTTGCAAAATACACATACTGTTTAAATTTGTTTTATTTTACTGTTTTATTCAGACTTTAGTGAACCTTTCAGTATCTCCTGTCTGAGTCTACATCCCTATCTATATGTCCATAATTATTTTGACCTTAAAATAGTTGTGCTGCCCAACAGATTGGAGTTTGGTGATTTCAGCTTCTCGAATTTATTGCTTCAAGAATGGACATCACCTGCACTTTTGTCAGTAAAGGTCACACTGATCACATACTGATCAATGCATATATCTAACTGATTGCAATAACTTTGTAAAATATTATTAAATACATTTCTTTAAATGATATACAATAATTTTGGTGGACAGTTAAAACACATAAATTCTGCAATTCATATAACCTAATATTTCAATTAAATATAAAGATAAAAAAAATGATTTTAGGAAAATGTAAAATCTAAATACAACCCAATTCAAGTAAACAGTTATAATCTGAAATAAACGTTTTTTTTGTTTCTTTACCCAGTGATATTGGCAACACAATTATTGGATTCTTCAACAAGCTTTTAAGTGGACAGATTGCTCTTTTATACCTAATATTAAAGGATGAATATGCTGAAAATATAAACATGATCCATTCACTAATGTCTTTTTCCTGTTAAAATATCTGTGTTGGGTAGCATCATAAGAGATATAAATTAGCAACAGTGTAATTTAAAGTATGGTTAGAATAGCTGAAGCAGATGTTGGTTTGACTATATGTTTAGTGAGTTAACATTGCCACCTGTCTCACATCGCAGTTACTAGATGGCATTTGCTTAGCCTTGATATACTAATAATCTTTTGTAAATATTCTGAAGGGATGTTGCCAAAATATTTAATTTTCCTTTGTGTTTTTATTCACCTAAATGCAGTTATTGGATTGACTGCTTAGAAAACTGTTGTCAGAAAAGTGTCTAAAAAGCAAAAGTGCAAAAAGCAAAGAATTGGTGTATGATAAAAAAAAATATGCAGACATAAACATCCAAACCTCTTGTGGACCGATTTCTAACGCAGATTGAGTGGAAAGGAGTTATACCAGGTCCTTTTACCTTAATATTTCCCTACCGTGCTCACATATAATGGGGTGGTGTGGAAATGTTGTTTGTACTTAAGGGCTGAGGTCAACCCTTACTGTGCAATTAGCATCCCTCCCTCTGACCACAGAGTGAAAGTGCATGCTTCCTACTTTGTATCGCCTCGCCATCATATTCAGCACCAGGAGGAATCTACATCCTCTAGATCCTGGTACATCCTGGTACTGCGGTGCCTGTGCAGGCGCTGCAGTATCATAAGGGGGTTGTTTTCTGATCCTAGTGATTGTAAAACACCTCCTTAGCGTGTATTAGGATCAGCCCTTCTGTTATGACCACCAGAACAATAATTAATGAAGAAGTAATTGCCAGGGTTGATAAGAGAAAATGTGGCGATAGTTCAGTATTGGCATAGCCTTCAACTACAACATCTACCATGCTCCAATAGAGTAAGCATAGCTGATATCTGATAAAGCATGACGAGACTTGTAGTTTCTCAATGCCTGCATAGGCAGATTGCCTAAGTATGTTTTATTATTTTAAAGGATGGGTGATATATATTTATGAAATCCCTATTATCCAGAAAGCACTAGTCCCTAGTGTTTTACAATCAATAACTTTATATACAAATGTGAAACAGTCAATAAGAAGAGTGATTATTATACAATGAATCAACAGATGCTGTAAGGTTGTTTATTGTTTACACTAATTGACATTTCTAACTGATCCATGAGGTAAGCATTACATGAGCTAGTTTATGCATTTTCCTCTACCTCAGGCTGTGCACACAAAGTAGAGGAGTTATGGTACATATTGATTAAGCATAGCAGTAAATATCATTGTGTGCTACACTATCTATATGTCCAGTAAAATGAACAATAGATAACTGTGAATGTAATTCTAATGCTACAATAACAAACTGAATCATAAAACACACTGTGAATGTGAATAAATGAAATACAATTATTAATATAACTGGAATTATAATTATTTGACTGCATATAGTATACTGTTTTGACAATAGCACACAATTAATTGTTGTTTATAACAATGTTGTCATTAATATCATAAGTAGAAATTATTAATTGTGTTGATCTTTTAAGGTGTGTTGTACTTTTTTAATATTTGGCATGATAAATATACATTATTCATATAAATATAGTAATATATTATTTATATATAATAGCATACTATAAAACACTGCATCAATAATAGTCCTGTGGCAACACTATTTTCTGACAATGATCCTATTTGCCTTTTTATAGGAGTGTCTATATCAATTTTTTTTCCTTTATATTTCAACATTTCTTGTATTTTTATATGTCGTATTGTTACCAGTGGAACCTGAGAGTTACTTAAATACCAAGTGCCAGATTTACTAAACTGTGGGTTTGAAAAAGTGGAGATGTTGCCTATAGCAACCAATCAGATTCTAGCTGACATTCTCTAGTATGTAATAGAAAAGTGAGAGCTAGACGAGTTAAAATCTGATTGGTTGCCATGGGCAACATCTCCAATTCTTAATCAACTATAATATATAAAATTCAGCTGGAAGCTATTGCTTGATTATGATTATTAGGCTTCCAGGAGCCCCTATCCCGATGGTTGAAGAGCTGGAAAAGTCAGCATTTCTGCAATCAGTCAGTTGACCTTGTGCTAAGACCTATATACCCTGTCATCAACATAGCTGGAATTCCCTACCTTATTAGGTTATAAATATGTATTAAGCAAGTTAATTGGTACTTCTTATCTAACTAATTTCAACATTCTGCATATGTGCAGTATAGACTAGCATTGCATCTGCCCCTGCCAAGAACATCCTTATTGGCATGTCTTTGCCTTAAACGCCTGGTTCTACACAATAGTAATAACACATTTGCATAAAAGCAGATTAAAAGTAGAGTAGACAACATCAGCCATCTTAGGCTGCCTGGACACACATATTAATGCAATAAATCAGTTAAGTAATACAGTTTCTCTTGCTGGAACACTGAATGGTAGTGGATTATATAATGGGGATTGCTGTGTTATTTTATAGAAATAACCTGCTTAAGAGTGATTTGCCAACTTATGTTTTCCTGATATACCTAAGTGTTATAAATCAAGACTTTATGCTCACTGTCCAGAATATTTTCCTTTACTCGAGCATCATGTCACTGCTTATTTTTTAAGCCGAACATATCAGAGGTCTCTTTAGCTAATCTGCAGGTCTCTCTTAATTACCTTTAAAGACGGTGTGCATATTGTAGATGAGACCCTGGATATTGGGTATCTGACACTACAAATATGATGTCCATAGGTACTTTAACGTCTCTCCTAAACATCAAGAAATAGGGTGAATATCCTGTCTGCTCCTTTGAGCCTTCTTGGTAATACCCAAAGTTCTGCAGGTTATGTCACTCAATTCAAACAGACTTGTGATAATATTATCACAAGTCTGTTTAAATTGAGTGACATCACCTGCAGTTACTAATCCTTATTTTTTTATGCTGAATAATAAGAAGTTTTAATGTACTACTAATAAATTGTTTAAATAATTGCCAGTATCTAGCCAAGTTTATTACAGCCACTATGGTTTTTTGTTTTTTATTTTTAGTTATATTTTTTTCCTCCAGTTTATAGTTATTTTACTAAGCACTGCCTTCATCTTTATCTGTTTAGTAGTTTTTTTTTGGAGAACTGGGTTCTCCATGAAAATTAGGGAGAATGGTGCACCACCTCCCCAAACGGCAGTTAAACTCTTTATATATAAAGATATTTATCAGCAAATATTTGTCATCGATATATTTAATCGTAGCGCCCATTAAATACTTCTGTTCTATTGACCTGTAATGGGGTCACTGCTGGTTTTCAGATAATAATCTTTGCTTATTCTCGGCAGTTCTCCTAGTTCTAACTGGGTTACCCAGCAGTACTGCTCTGGAAAGACTTCTTCATTAACTTCTAAAGCTGTCACACATTCTTTTACTGTAAGTAAAGCTATTCTACCTACATGGCACATGCCTATCACTTCAGATACAGGCACTGCAATCCATTCCCCTTTAAGTAGCCTAGATAATGCATCAGGAAAAACTAGAAAAAAAGTAGAAGAAAGGAGCGTTTGTTCTGCCAGAAAGTTTTATTTATAACAATTATATAAGTAAAAACTAATAAAAGCAATAATTTAAAAAATTAAATCATGGACAACACTTTAGTAATAATTATCCCAGACTTAATGTGAATGCGTCTCTAATGGTATGAGGAACCCAAAATGATAGTTCACTTATCAGGTGGTTGTGGTTATATAAAGGTGGAGCAATACATGTAATCCAGTAAATAAAGTTAAATGATCCAAATGTGTTGGGATTGATCTTATTCAAACAAAGAGAGAACCGATACAATGTTCAAAGAATCATGAGTAATAATGTAACCACTGGAGGAATGTAATATAGTTGATGTCCTGGAATAGGTAACTACGAGGCTCTCATTGGATGTGAATAAACAAATGGGTCACTCAAATAATGCAGATGATAGTGATGATATGAGGGATATAATTTCACCATGTGAAAAAGAGATGATGAGTGAATGACAATTAGTGAGACACGAGCTATGACTGGCTCTAGTATCAGGTACTCACAAGGAATGCTCGATATGTAGACAGTAATAAGACAATGTAGCTGGTATACTGTGGTCTGCAAATGATAATAATAGGAGGGTTTGTTCTTGGAAGTACACCTCAGTGGAGTAATGGGGGATAGTAGGATACTGCTGTACAGTTGTATTGGTTGAACAAGAGATCAGTCGGTGATTAGCATGAGCTGGAGGCACCAACGCATCAAAGTCCCAGAGTTGTAGACAGCAATCTAGCTGGATGAAAGTTATGTAGATCACTCCAAGAATAAATATTGTTCTAATATAATGGTGACCACAATAGACATTCAATTAGGTCTGGGATATAAAAGCAGCCCTGACGCATTTCTCTCTAACGGGGTTTCATCAAAGAGTGTGGAGTGTCAGTTGGTTTCACATTTAAATAGAGGCCTAATTAATTAGTGACAGGTGGATTAGTGCTTGTGACATTCACTTTTTTTTATATAAATAAAACTTATTTGTTTAAACAAATTTAATTGTATTTATATGCATGTTTTTAGTTCTCTATTTTGGTGACATTTGAAGATTCATAGTTGTTTACATCTATATTCATTTGGTTACAAAACTCTTTTATCCTCAGCTATGACGAACGCTGGTTTTTGAGTAGTATATACTCGTTTTTGCTATATAAATAATGCATCAGCATTCACTTTTGTTTTCCTAGGTGGTACTTTAATGTTGTAAACGGCCAATGTGATCAACCATCTATGCCCTGTGGCATGTAATTTAGTGGGTTATTGTGACTTCAAAAGAGGTACTGAATAGGCAGTCATGAAGACAATGCACTAAACCCACTTTAGTGCCAAAGGGCCTGATTCACGCTTAAGAAGCTGTTACTTCATAGGCACGTATTTTTAAGTATGAAGCCATTGCACATGTGTAGTCATATAGACTGTGCAATGTACGTAGCGGTTATGCGCTATAGATGAGCAGTCCGGATTCCAAGAAAACCAACAGATCCAAATTTTGGGGTTTCGAACAAGGCACAGCTCCGATCTTCCAAAATCAAATTCAGATTCCAAAACTCAATTTTTTCCAGAAATGACGGATCTTGTGGTTTTTGTTTTCTTCTGCATGAAATCTGACATATTTTTTCAGTTCCTTTGTGAGTGGGCAGAACAGTAGCACTGTTCCTGCATGTTTGTGAGGGTTTATAAGACACTCCATCGTGATTCTGGAGCCATTTTAGATAGGAGATTGGTGGTGAAAGAACGTTCTGTGCTGTAGCTGTAGTAGAGATATTGCGGGGGCAGTGATATTGCTCTGCTGTTGTTAAATAAGAACCCAACAACCCTTATTAGGGCTCATTTTTATTTTAACAGTATAGGTGGCCAAGTGCACTGCACATTACACAATGAATACTGTATTTTTTAAAAGAAGTTATTACACTAATTCAGCGTATTACTAGTCTAGACATTTTTGTCCAAGTAGTGGACACATTAAGAAGAAGAACTTATTTTTTCCACATTGTTTTTTAATAGAATATTTACTTGTAATGTGACTGTTGACTACTCAGTTACACAATCTAGCAATTCTGTAGTGTAGAGTTGTGTACATAATACTATTTTCCATTGTACGACTACATTTTTCCTGTAATTTGGTTGTGGGAAATTTTTCACACATATACTAGTTTGAATTCTATTTTACAATACACACTATAAAATCAATATATCCTGTTGACAGTTGTAAAAAACTAGGGTATTTCATTATATTCATTCTGTCCCTGTTTTTGGTACAGACTCATTTTGCTAAAACTTTGCTGCTGGTGTTAAAGACACCTTTTGTTATTTAATTACAATCTTGTATGCGATACTTCCATCTTTAAAAGGCGCACTAAAATATAAATATATCCACGTTTGCAACACAAGGTGTCCACAGCGCCAGACAAAATACAACAAAATACAGTACAGACATACAGGGTAGGGATGGACAGCCCTGCTCACGTAAGTTAACACACTAAACTAAACTAACTGGGGGCATTTATTATCCCCCTTCCATTATGCCAAAAAATCCCCTCCCAATAACAACCCATTGGAGGGACCGACAGGAATTGATGATGGCCATCCACATTTGCTATGTCTTCTACTTCCAAAGCATGTATTCTAGACCTTAAGTCCTAGAAGACTGACCCAAGCAAAAAAGAGGAGCTGGATGTCACTAATGACATTTTGGAACAGCAATGTTTCTGCTTTTACAAAGAAATGGTGTATTAGTTCTGTTGATAGTTGTAATTGTTTTGTTGATAATTACAATAGTTCTGTTGATAGTTGTAATAGTTCTGTTAATAGTTGTAATTGTTTTGTTGATAGTTGTAATTGTTTTGTTGATAGTTGCAATAGTTCTTTTAATAGTTGTAATTGTTTTGTTGATAGTTGAAATTGTTTTGTTGATATAATCCAATAAATATATTTGTTGTTAAAAAAAATCTAAGTGGTTTTACTTTAATCTATGGTTAGGGATTTGGCAGATTTACAGGTGACTGATACATGCCTTTGTTTGGAAATGGCTTTTGCAGTGGGGATTCTAGAGCGTGTGACAATACTAGCAGGACTAGCAAGCGTAAATAACTCTGAGCCTTACCTTTCCAAAAGGTGTAGTGTATGGTATGTTGGCACTGTGACATTTGACACACTTACTTTTTCACTCAGTCTTTGTGATGAGATTTTACGAAACCTCAAAGGGTAAAACTACAGTAATGTCTGCTAAAGTTTGTCACAGCTTTTATTAAAAAGCCAAGCTTGGTATCTTATGTAAAAAGTGTATAGAATAGCGCTTAAGTCAGTATTAGAAACTCCAACTTCCATATATAGTAAAAATAAAAATGTTATTATCTACAATAAACAAATATAAAACTTTGCACACATACAAGTCTAATATAAAAAACCTCAGATGGAATTCTAATATACAGCGCTGCTGAGTTGTTTAGCACGTTTGGTATCTATTAAAATTATTGCGAGTGATCCTTTCAGTCTATTAGTTACACTTTATAATTTTTAAGCTTAATCTGTATAGTGTACAGTTGATTGTACACACCGTTGTAACTGCTTTTTATCTGCACTTAAAAAAAAAAGTGTAATTTTTTAAAATTGTCCCATTTATTTTCCCATTCATGAGATAGAAATTTCAGATTTTCTAAGGTTCGATTTGTAAACTCGCTGTAGAATGGGTACAAAAATCGCCAGAGATAGTAAAGGTGGGTGTGAGTGTCGATTTCATTGAAATAATAAAAACCCATCTGTACAAATAGTAAAATAAAATTGAAATACTTTACATGGCTGCTATGGCTTCTTTTAACCCTTAGCATGCTGTTGCATCTAGTACTTTAAGGCACAGCATGCCCTGCAATACAAGAGCATGCTTTGCCTTATAGTACCCTAAGCAACAGAATGCAAAGGGTTAATGGTAAGAGATGGATTTTCAAACACCAATTCAAAGTTAAATGTCCAGCCAATGCCTGTACATTTATAACATACCATAACATTTCAGGCCCCTAGTATTCCCCATAATGTGGACGGGGGCATTGTATAGTGTGGGAGGGGGCTCCCAAACTTGTGTGGATCAGCGGTCGTATGGGCTGTTGATCCGCATGATTTACTTAAGGCAGGCTTATGGCAGTGTAAGCTGTCAGAAAGTCTGCACAAGAGAGGAGAGTGACAGGGGGAGTTCACTCTCTTCTCTCTGTCAGACGGACTGGCCTGGATCCGGTCCTACGTGTGTACTTAGCAAATCATGCCATTAATGCCCCATTTAAATTTCCTCCCCCTACTCACTCTTCTTAACTTCCTTCTTACGGAAGACCAGCATGCCCCTTTTTACTTATCTCACTAAGTACATAGTTGAAGTCCATGCTTAATGGATTCTCGTCTGTAACAGCTGGATCCCATGCATAACTTTGTGTTCTGGGCATGTGCAATTTATCCATTCCTAAATATACGCACAGAGATTCAGCTTCTTCTTAAGTGTGAATCAGATCCAGTATTACTAAAATCAACCAAACATTAATTTACAGATTTATAGCACAATAACTTCTTTTTGCAACATAAAAATAATTAACACAAGAAATATTATTAATTATATCTTTTCATAAGAGCCTTGATTATTGTAATCAACAGATCATCCATCCGTTGTTTTGCTATGTATATTTAATATTTAAGGTTTAGCAATGCATTAACATTTTGCAATGTCTAAGCTTCACTTGTTTTATATGATTGACAAACAAGTCCTTTAGTGCACTCTAGTGGCAGGAAATTCACACTAAAGAAAAACTGTTCCACACACTGAGCTATAAATGAGTGCTCGTAAAAAATAAAAAAAAAAAGGGGGACAAATTTGATATAATTAGAGATGAAAATGAAATCTCATGAATTATATGGAAAATGTTGTTGTTACCTTTGTCCTAAGAAATCTCCATGTTCTTTGCTTGGCAAAAATATAGACAAAAATTCAGTTCATGAAAAGTATAATTGAATAGTATGCTGAATATGTCTTCCATAAAATGTGTATATATTGCAATAAAATAGATTAACGACCATGATTATCTAAAATGTAAGATATGATTAGTTGGAATTGTCAAAGATGGGTTTTCCCAAAAGAGTATCATATATA
>WWET01002479.1:0-21075 GCA_011038615.1 Limnodynastes dumerilii
CTGCGCCATTATTGTCCTCCTTTGTTCACTTTTTCCCTGTCAGTCTATTGGAATTTCTCAAACATCTGTTCTGCCCTCTGAGTTTATCGCTCTTTTTCTCATCCTTATACAAAATCATTAGCTCACTTGACTTAAAAAAAAAATTCTACTGGTTATTCCCAGATCTAGCTATTCTTCCCTGATCTCTCACTTTACGTCTCAAGCTGTGTCAAGGCCATCTCTTTTTGTATATCATGGCGTATGCACACCATTACCTAAATCTTTGGCTGCCTGCTGTCCATGTCTAACTTTCTTCCTCACACAACCCTTACATCTGTTGTGTCTGCTGCCTTTCATTCAACTCTTTAATTATTGTAATGCACCAAACCCTTTTGAAAGAAATTATCCCTGTAGTGGGGGTGTGGTTGTTTTCCGTCATGAAGCACATCCATTGTTCTGCAAACCTCTGACAAGAAATTTGCTAAATAGTTTTTAACATAAGACAAGACATGGACTAGTATTGCCTCTGACACATTCACAACAAATTTAGGCTACACTCAGAAGTGATACATTTATTTATATGCTAGTCACATGACTGTGTTACTATGATTTTGAATAATTGGCCATAAAATAAGTACAATGATCTCATTGTAATCTTGTGAACATCAGGATTGGGCATGCCATTCACTCTTTTGATCACTAGATGGGGATATAAGTGAGCATACCAGTGTGTTTAATTCAGCCTTAATGCAAATTCATGTAGTTATTTATAACATTACCTTGTACTGTATGTGTAACAAGATACAGGGTATAACTGATAACTGTATCTGTAAGCTGTAATGTTTGTGCCCACTTCACATTTACAGTGATATTACGCAAGGATATATCCCAATATAAGTGGCTGTTTGAAAGAGATAGAATGGGAACATGGTCATATCATTAGATGGAGTAACCATATCACTCTGTCTTCATGCTTCAGTGTCTAGCCTAGCACTCTTACAGGAACTGCCATATTGCTATGTGCACCAGCCATTATAAAGAATCAGTTAATGTTATGTATATGAAAACTTCTTCCCCAATCAAACAAAGGGAAAGATGGTTCAATCTAGAGTTGCATATTTTAAAGAGGGTTCAATCTAGAGTTGCATATTTTTACTTAAGAACCCAGAATCTTAATGTGTATACATACTTGCACCACTAGTAGCTCTTGTAGGTTAAATGGGACCCAGGTTAAAAAAAAACACCTTTTTGTATTTCTCACATGCTCCAAAAAAGAATATCCCAGGAAAATGCTTAGTGGGGGATAGTATGGAATGAAGGTGCCTTCTGTGGGTCACAGTGTAGAAAATATGGTATAAATATGGGCCGTATTCAGAAATCCGTCCTGTGTATATTTTTAGGTAAGTTTCAACTGCGCATGTGTAGTAACTCTATTTACGCAATTGAAGTTGATGAAGTGCAGAAGTGCCTTACGGACGGATCTGTGTATAGCATCTGGATCCATCCGTCCAGATATGCAACGGAAAATTACGCATGGGAGAATGTAAATAAAAATGGGTGGGGGGGCATTGAAATGAAGGAAAGTGGGCGCGATTAACAAGATACGCACGGACGGAGGCCATATACGTACGGAACTCAACACGGAAAGTTACAGGTGGTCTATGGAGGGGTAAGACTCTGAGAGCATGGATTAGCAAGGGGAATGACTGGGGTTTTGGTGGGTGTTCCTTGCTCCATCCGTGCGTAAATTTGCCGACTGATCGGGACACGGATCTCTGAATACGGCCCTATATGTGTAGATCGGGTCTTGACAAATTTTTTGCAGTATTTAGGAACCAAAACTAACACTTAGGCACCAGTATTATAAATAAATATTACACAATAGTGCACACACACTATACATATAAAAATCAATCCACACAAACACCCACTATATATTGTAAAAGTAGAAAATTATCGCAATTTAGACAAGAATATTTCTCTACAATATCAGTCCTGAGCGCTAGAAACTAGCTAGGCCTTCTGCCTATAGGCCTAAATATAAAAAATAGAACCAGAGAAGCTAGTCAGGGCTAATATGGACCATAGATTAGAAAAACACACTGCTTGTAAAAACAATAATATTTTATTAAATTAGTAATAAACCTTGTGTATAATCTTCGATAAATTAAGGCAGCATAAACAAGACACCAGTTTGAATAAGATTGTAGCAATATTGTTGCAAATTAATAATCTTATAGAAAAAGGTGCAATACAATAATTTAGCTCTAGCAGTCACCTCCGGATCACAACAATTTATCAATCTGTACGTGTGTGCAAATAGTGTTAGACCTGCATGCTCTGTTGAGAATTCAAGCAAACATTGTGGTCAGGTGTTTTACAAGGTAGTAAAGTGCAGTTTACAGTTCCAGGGTATAGCTTGAATTATAAGCCAGCAATTAATATATATGTGATTAGAGTACACACATGTGGATGATTCTAGCTGTGGTTTTCCCCGCAATTGGGAGAATTTTAGCAGAGTTATTTGGAGATAGTAAATGGGTAGAGGTGGAGAGTCAAACGTAGAAATTATGCTGTGTGGTGTTACACGCAGTTAACTGTGCTTGGGTTGGAGTAGAAGTCAGGCGCATGGGAATAAAGGTGAATCAACTCACGTGCGCCAAGTCTCTAGCTTGTTCTCCTCTGCACAGAAGCGATGGTATAGTCCTGACTCTCCGGGTTCTACAGGCAATTGCCAAAATAAAGCTTATAGCTTGAATGTAGAGATGTTAAAAGTCCACAGTTCTCCAGTAAATGATTAGGGTTGGGTAACGTGATCAAATAGAGGTGCTGCGAGTAAAGCAGGTGTACAGTGGCGGGATGGCAGCTGCAAGGGGGTGCTGTTTCAGAGTGGAAGTTTTGGAGACTTGGGGACCTCCGCAATAGGTGAGCTCTCAGTTTAGAAAGATATTTGATATGTGACCCATAATTGGGACTCGGGACCACCTAACAGAGAAGCCTTGTAAGTGTCGGGTGGCTTAAACACATGTCTGCAGATATTTGTAACTAATTCTCTGACTTTTATTTTAAAGATAGAAGATCATGATTAGTCACTGGGTAATTGCTAGAGTGCCAGGCCATGTTTTGTTTTTTATATATATGCAAATCTGAAACAAGATCCTCCAATCAAATAAAAGGCTCCCATAAATGTGGTCATTGCGTTACATGCAAATATATGGATCCCCACAACAAAATATTTTCTAATTTTAATAATACAAAAAATTTTACGATCAAACATTTCATGAATTGCACCAGTTCTTCCATCATCTACCTTTTGGAGTGCAAATGTGGTTTAAAATATGTGGGGAAAACCAAAAGACAGGCTAAATTACGCATCCAAGAACATGTACGCAATATTAAAAATAAACTGACAAACCACACAGTACCTGACCACTTTCTACGGGAACACCAAGCAGACCCCTCACACCTGTCAGTGAAATTTATTGAACAAGTTACTTTGGGACCTAGAGGAGGAGATTTGGCAAACAAATTATCAAAAAGAGAAATGTTTTGGATCTACACTCTCAAAACCTTAAAACTAAGTTTACTGGCGCTGCACATTGGCTTTGCCCTCGGTGAATGACCCTATCACCCAACCCCTAGTTATGGCCCTGACTCAGCGCTATATACGGGGCTCTGAGAGCCTAATCCTACCTTAATAGATACAGATGGGAGGTGAAGACCTCAGGGTCGGCCAAATTCCCGCCATTACTGTGCATTGTAATAATAAGCATTTGTGTCCACAACTCGCCCTGCTGCCGTCAGAACTCTCGCCAATTATATCTGTGGATCGATCGCATTTGCGTACGGTTGGCAGTACTTGGAGCTCGCTCAAGTCACAAAAGCGGCGAATTCCCAATGCCACCACCGTGATTGACTGCAAAAAAAGGGAGGACAGACCATCCAACGGCACAGAAATTGTAAGGTAGGATCTACGCCGCAACCGCAGCATGTTTCCCCTCCCCCATTTCTCGCTGCTAGTTATGATTAGTTTCACATTACAGAAATTTCCATCTTTCTAATAAATATCTGCGTTCCAGCTTTATGATGCGGGTAATTTATTTGGGGTTCTGGTGGAAGTCGGAGAATTCTCACTGGAGACTACGTTCAGTTGTTGTGTTTTCCGTTTTTTCTCTCATCCGTGATTGGTTATTTCCCAGTATAGTCATGCATGCATTTATTACTGGGATGCGTTACGCGTGTACATTAATCTATCTGTATGCTAATTCCACCAATCACCAGCGGAGAGCTGCACGTTCTGCATAATATTCACATTTCTCCAGTATTTCTATGTGAAATCTTAGCGTTAGTTTGTAGTGAAAACAAAATCAGTGACAGAAGATGGGGGAAAAAATTGGTTTTAGTGGAACAAATGTCTATTGTAGATGGTTAAATAATAATAATAATAATAATAGGCATGATCCTAATTTATGTATGCATTGCGCCTGATGTTACGCTGTGGAACTCCTAGCATATGAACTCAGTCCATAGGTATCCAGAACTCAGCAGGACAGTGACGGGAGTACAGGACCATTATTATTATATACAGTATATACATTATATACAGTCCCCAGTGAGTTTACTGCTATTGGGAATGCTTTATGGCTATGCAAATGAGGCTGACACTTCAGCGTCACAGAGAAGACGATGCGCATCGCGGAGGAGAGACTTAGACGGAAGGCATCAAAGGTAAGTAAGGTGTGGAGAAGCTGGAGACTAATTACTGGGGAATTACTGGGAGCTGGAGCCATATGAATGGGGAATACTGGAAGCTAGAGACACATGCATGGGGAATAAAAGGGGGTTGGCGGGAACACTGGAAAGCGCTGTGTCTGGGATGTGTGATGGATAGGGTATGGGTTCAGGGGTCTTGTCTAAAGAAATGGGCAGTCGATAGATATCACTGGGAATAGAAATGTTGATAACTGAACAAAAGGCACAGAACTGGGATAATAATCTAGCTGGGAAATATAGAAAATAATAAAAATTGTAGCTCTTAAAAGACATAAAATATACAACACAATTAATATAATTAATATAGCAGCCAAAGGTTGATAGTCATATATAGCATATATAGCAGCCAAAACTTATAATGGAATAAGAAAGTGCTTATGTGCTTCAAATAAGTTCATAAGGCGTCTCTCATGAATGTCCAATCATCCAATGTAGAAGCCGTGGATAGCACAGCCCCTCTCTCTCACTTTCCCTTGTTTCCCTTTATCCGTGCTTTAACACCTCAAATAGAGTAAACGAATTATGTTTAAAACATGGTTTATTACTCACAAAAATAGAATAAAATAAAAGCAGGTGACATAACATATAAACGAATTGAAAATCTGGCAACAGATAAATAAAAGACGTAAATAAGTAAATAAGAGTACTCGGCACACGTGCCGCACTTCCCTCTGAGTCCTGTGGCTGTATACCCGGGAAGCCAAGTTGTGAAACGTCCGGACGGCAGGAGGAGGCGAGCGTGTAGGTGAGTAACCAGGGAGATCAGCGACGCGTTTCAGGACCTAACGGGTCCCTTTCTCAAGCTGCACGATGGTCAGGTAGGTGAGGGGCTGGCTATTTATGCAGGCTGCGGTGGGCGGAGTCCAGACAAGCACCAAAGAGGCACGGAATGACAATACAGGTGCTGCTGATGGTAGAAGATTCATAGGTACATGTCCAAACCTTATAGCCAGATCGGTAGTTTGTAGTATGAAAACTATACATCAGTTGAAACCCTCCAGATGTTAAGTAATAAAAATAAATAAATAAAAAGGGGTCTAAATATGTGGGAAATGCATACTCCTCACATAATACAGAATAGAACCATCTTGTCCAACAGATATCTTTATAAAATGGCTACAAAATCATATAATTAAAAGTAAAGGTATAACAAAAGAGATTATTACAAAAATAACATCTGCAAATGACTGTAAAATCATAGAAAACGTCAGTTGATCATAAGAGGAAAGAAACCGGACCCCTAATCATGAGCCTAACTTGTGACTGTTACAGCTCACTAAAAATGGAGACTCATGAAGAAAAAAATAATGATAATAAACAGCATAATTCGTTGGGGGTATATACAGAACTCAAAGGATTAAAATCAATAATTAAATGTACTAATACCTTATAGTGACTCTAAAAATACATATATATACATATACACATATATATATATATATATATATACACATATATATATCAACAGAGAATAGTCCAACTTAAGTAAGTTAAGTAAGCTATATGTGGCCTGTCTGTCTATCTATCTAGTGAACACTAAGCACTAAAGTGAAGTGAACATATTGTTATATCTATCTAGAAGATATACTTTAGATATATAATTTTTTTAACCTTTCGAGAAGGCATGGGTGTCCCAAAGACATGAGTATACCGGGCAGATTTCTGTAACTGGGTCTGGATACATACATATACTGTATGTGTGTTTGTGTGTGTGTATGTGTGTATGTGTATAGATAAATAAATATCCATATATGGCTGTATGCATGTATATATATATCACAAGACTCAAAATTGCACAATATAAATACAACACTATCCATTCATTAATAGAGGTTGGTTAGAAAATAAATTGTAATAAGATCTATATCTATGCCCTTTATAGTACTGTCCACTACCACATGTAATTGACCACCCCCACAACACTGGTCATGCCCACTATAGTGGGCCTTAATTTAGCCCTGCCAACACTGTTGATAGCTCTCTGACACTATAAGTTTCTGCCTGTTTTCTGGGCATGCACAGTACTAAAACTCTTTGCATATGGTAAAAAAAAAGGCTAATTGTGCACAACTCTACCCAATGCCCAAAGCCCACAAATTATTATTATTATTATTATTATTATTATTATATTATTATAAAGCGTCATGCAATTTCCAAGAGCACAGAAATAGGGACAGACCAAAACCTGGACTGTTACAGGATATGTTCAGAGCGATTAGCTGGTTGACTGTGTAATCTGAGAGCTGATTACCTACTATATCTTCTTAAGTGATTGACATAACCTTGTTCTAATCAGAGTTCAACTTCTCTCATTTGTCATTGAACCTTAAACCGATTGACACAAAGGAAAGCAAAATATACTGGGTCTTTTTTTTGCATACCACATTGAAAATTCATTTATAAATATGCTCCTCATTATTTGTTTTTATCTTTTGTCTCAGGGAAATCAAGAGATTATGGATGCAATTAATTCATATGTATAGTGAACAGATTGTGGTAAACAGACCATTTACATACAGTGCATTGTTTAAATGGAAGAAAAACAGAAGAAATTCTAGTAATGGATATATTCTGTTCTACTTTATATAAATACATATAATAAATCACCATCTATACCTATAATTGGGGTCTATTTCCAAACTCATTCATGTAAATAACATATTTTAACACAATTGTTGTAAATAAAATATATATATATATATATTTTTTTCTTTTTTTTTCTTTTTTTTTAATCAATTCAATGAAAATTACAGTTTGTTAATGACAAACTTGCGCAAAATGGTTGTTTTCAGATCATAAAGATAAGTAGGTGGCAAATCTTTCCGCACGGATCTGGATCGTTTGGATCTCGTACTGTGGCACCAGATATAAAAATCTAGAAGTGAGTCTAATGAAAATCAATTCACAAGAATGCCATCTATATATAAGCACCAGTAAAGTTAAAGGATCATTGAACCAATGCTCATCAGGTCGTCAATAGAATGTTATTCTATAAAAAATTATAATGAAGGGAAAGTGTGTGATACATCCAGTGACAGAGTAAATGAAACATTACAAGTATCTATGAAGAAAATTGGGCTGGGTGTCATAGATACCAATATCAATGCAAAGATTGTAGCGTGCGCATGCACAGATCGCAAAAGGAGGGTTTTTCTGGCTTTAACAATCTTTACTTTACAGGAATTGTGCAGAATTCATATATATGGAAATTCTAGTTTGTTATTTTTTGTGGACTTTTGACAACAATTAAAATGTTGGTATTGTAAGGTTTTCTACAGTACTAAAAAAAGTATTTTGTCTTGGTAATTACACCATTCTTGTAAGCTATTGTAAATTATTGGTCTTGTTGTATTTAAAGTCTTAAGGGTTAAACAGAAATAACATTGGCAGGATCCAGGACTGATGACAAATCCCCGCCACATCCAGAAATCCATATGGACAAGGGGTTTTCCACTTAGCAAATGCAAGAATGTAATACTTGGGTATCGGCGCTAGGACCAAGCATGGGAATATAGGACACAATGTATCTCAGGCGCAACAATGTGACCGTTATGCAGTTCATAAATCTCAGTCTATGAGGTATATAACAATCACCAAGTCCTCTGTGGTTTCCAGCGGTAAAAGATAAGAAAGGGGGGCAGACAGCCCAGCTCACAGTTCAGTAGAATGAGCGATCTCTCTCCGTGCCATCCTGAAGCTCCAACAGCCGCTGGTGTCCACACTGTCAGAAAGTACACCCGTGCAAGTCCCGCTCACTGCTTGGTCCAAGCCTCACTATGGGATGCGTGTAGCGTTCCACCAAAGCTCAAAGGAGATAGGAGGATGGGGAGAAAGCAAGCACAGATAGTGCAACTCAATTTTATTAAAGTGCAATTAAAAAGACAGTAGAGTGGATACTCACAAAGGGCTGGATCCAGACCTTGTTAAGTGCATGAACTTAGTTACACCTGGGCTAAACCATGTTGATTTCAGGGGTAGCCAAATTAATTGTATTCTTTGCATGCAGGGATATATCTTTAAATTGCTTACTGCACACAGATACTGACCAGCTTTACTATCACACTGTTATTTAAACTTGGGATAGGAAACATCACTTCTCAACTCTAATACTGTTTGCAACAGATGAAATATGACTCCCCTGTTATCAACATGGTTTAGCCCAGGAGTAAATAAGTTCATGCACTTAACAAGGTCTGGATCCAGTCCAAAGTCTTCAGTGACAAACACAAGGGTATTGTCAACATAAGCATGCAGCACATATAGTGCCAAATTAGTAGGACATATTCAAAATCCTAAGATTCAATCCAGAGTCCGTCCAAGGTATAGAGTGCATAAAGAGTGCAACTCTAAAATAGGTACTAGCCAGCACCAGCTATTTTAGAGTTACACTCTTTATGCATTTACATTCTTGCATTTGTACGTAGAAGAGTTTGTGTATAGTTTTCCCTATTCTGTATACTGGGTTAGGCAGCAAAAGGGTTTATTGCAGCGCTAATTTTCCCCCTTATACCTTGTGATTCACCTTTTCCACCGAGCGACCCCTTAAAATATTCTGCACCGCCCCCACGAAAAATGGAGTACTATCCAGAAGTCTGGATACTACGTAAAAGCTAAAAGCAGCCCTTGCAATACTATTAGTATACCTCCTCACTCCCAAAGAGAGGAAGCACTTCTGTTCTGTGAGACATCTTGCTCAGCCAGAGCCACTGATAGTGAGGATGGGCTTGGCTGCAGGCCAGCAGAAGGTTGTGGCCCTCTGGACAAACCAGATGCAAGATGAATGCAATAATATAGGCAGAGAGTGCAATTCAGAGATATACAGGAACATGAATCCAGGAGTCAGCACAATGAGTAGGTCCAGACAGTAGCAGAGAACTATCTTCTGAGAAATACAGAACTCCAGGGATTCAGAACACATGAGAGAACTCAAGTACACTGAGTGAGCAGGTTAATGTTGCCTGTTGCTCTGACACTGAGGGAGCTGGGAAGGTGGTTTAAATAGGCAATGGAAACACCTGATGAAAAGGTCAGCGAGAGACTTTAAACACACATGAGTAATGTCAGCACAAAGCACAATAACAGACCAGGAAGTGTAAGCGAGCAAAGAGAAGATCATGTGATCAGAGCTAAAGTAAACAAAAGCAGCAACAGAAAGGCAGAGAAATACTGTGCTCATGACTGTTACAGTCAGCCAGGAGGGTTCTCACCGGGGCGCGGAGTCTGTACCAGCACCAGGTCTTCGCTAGAGCCTCTGATGGTGAGGATAGTCTGGGCTGCTGGTCTGGTAGGTCGTGACCCCCGGCGATAGCCCTCAAGGGGTACTGCAGCATAGGTACCAGCACTGGAACCGACTCACACCCAGGAACCCTTGTACAACAACGAATCTGCGGGAACCCGTGCTCACAAGACAATAGTCCAGAGCAGGAAGTAACAAAGAGATGGAAATAGACCTAAGCATACAAGATCATAGGCAGGAACCCAGGCATACGAGAAGGCAGGCTAGAACCCACGCACAATACACAAGGCAGATGACTAACACCAAGAAGACTAGCACAGGGACCCAGAACCTAGGTCCAACAAGGTAACAGATACATCAAACAGCACACTGTGGGATGACAAATGCAGGTAATAAACAAATTGCGAGGATGATAAAACACAGCAGAACAATGCTTTGTATAGATGGAAAATACAGGCAAAACACAAAACTGAGAGATGGAATACTCAGGCCAGGTACAGGGGTGAGAGATGGGAATTCACAAACAGTAAGGAGGAACACTGTATTGGACAGGAGAGCACAGCTGCTGGCGCGAGCAGCAAGCTACGCACTGAGACCCACGGACAGGGCAGACAATGAGACAGAGGCAGGCAAGGGTTACAATGGGAGTACAAAGGGAAAAAACACAAAAACAAATCCAAGGCCGGAGCACAAGGAGCATACACAATCAGAACTCAGTCAGACACGGGAATAAACCAGATGCTATAGCCGACGCTCGAGTTTCTCCAGGCACAACTATTTAAAGGACCTCCCACCAATCAGCAACAAGTTCTGGCAAGGGAGACTTAATTAACAAACAGCTGGGGGAAAACAGGCACATTAACCCAGAAGGGGAACTTCAAACCCTGATAGGATTTCTCCTGCGTGTAACAATGACAAAAAAATTTTTGCGACATTAATACACTCAACAGTAGAATTACTAATGTCTACAGTATTATTATACCAACCTTAGTGTTGTCGATATAAAAAAGTCTGACACAAACACTAATAATCCTTTACCCTAACCCTTCTCTCACCAAAGCATATTATTAATCCTCTCCTCACTGCAGCCTAACCTCAAACGTTCCCTTTGCCCAACCTAAACCTAGCTATCCTCTAAAAGCATCCTACAAAGATATGTAACAGACACGCCAGGAGGGGTACAGAAAATGAGGGATGATCTAGGTAGACTGGAGGAACGGTCAAAAATGTGGCCAAAAACTGCAAAATCATGCACAGGGGGCACAAAAACCCAAAAGCTCAATATATCCTTAATGGCACTACATTAGCATCTACTGAGAAGGAAATGGATCTAGGAGTTATTATTTCATGTGACTTAAAGGTAGCCAAGCAATTTACAAAGCAAAGAGGAAGGCAAGTCAGATGCTTGGTTGCATAGGGAGAGGAATTAGTAGCAGAAAGAGAGAAGTAGTGATGTCCCTTTATAGATCGTTGGTACAACCTGGCTGGCTCTGATTTCCTTGTATGTACTTCATGTGAGAAGTCTGTTGCTACCTGTTGTGCCACATTTCCAATTTCAGGTCACTTCCAAGTCTGTTGTTGTTACGTCCCTGTCACGCACTGGACTAAGCGCTGCTCCGTAAATGGACCACACACACTCAGATGTGCAGAGTCTAACAGCAAGTCTGGTGTTCACCAGAGCCCCTGCTGGTAGTCTTGGCTGCAGGAAAGCGGCAGGTTGCTGCCCTCTGTACAAGCGCGTAGACGCCGAGATAGTGGATAGGATCCAGGGGTGCAGGAGTAATGCAGATAGGAAGCATAGGAGAGACTACCTGGACTGAATATTGCAGAGAGCAGCTGAACACTAGAAGTGCACACACAGGAGACACAGGCAGGAACCAGAAACTCTGGAATACAGGAACCGGGGACTGGATAACTGGGATCAAGGACTGGACACAGTACCCGCAACCAGGGAGCCAGGACACATGAGAGACCTTGAGGACACAATTAGGTCTTTTTACCCTTTCATTTTTTTTATGACCAATGCTGATCCTGGCTCGATTCTCCTCGTCCTGCCGAGGTCCTGAAACAATCTGCGAGTTCATCACAGGACATCTCATTCATCCGAAGCTTGATTGAAGTCCTGCCCATGCGCAGTGACAATCATTCAGGACTTAGAAAATTTCAAGTCCCGACATGAGAAACACTGTTCATGCTCTAGGTCTTCATGTCGGGACCAGCATTTGTAGGCAGACGCGTCTCCCCGTCAGGTAAGTTTAAACTATTTTCTCTTATTTTTGAGGGTCTTTGTGTTTTCTTGGAGGATATAGTTGCAGGTGTTTGTATTGGGTTGGTTTGAGTTGATGGTGGCGAGGACTGGTCACTAGGGACCAGCGTGGCGGAAAGCAGGTCGTTTATTTTGAGCATTGTGTTGCTTTATTTGCTGACTTGTGAGTCAAAGTTCGCCCGTGGGCATCGTTCAAGGTTACAAAAGGTAACCGTATTGTTCTTGAATTTGTGGAGTGATTCTGTCGTTTCTTGCCTGAGGTTGTAGGCACGTCTTTATGGACGGCCTCGCGTGGTGCTTAACCGAAACACTGTGCCAAGGGCTGTTTAGTGATTGTGAAATTATATTCGTTAGTCACATAATCAAATGTTATGTTATTTATGCATGTGAGATTCCAGTATATTTAAGCATATACAAAGTACCTGCTTTCTTGGCCCCCATCAAATTTAATTGGCTTAACCAATCACAGTAAGTAATTTCAATAAAATCAATTTAATTCCCAATAAAGGTTGTTGTGTGTTTAATTACGTAGTTAAGTTAGAGTTAAGATGGGTGAAGTATCACAGGGAGGTCACACCCATCACACATGGGACGTTTACTAGTGGTGATGGTTAGAAAAATCAGATGCAAAAATCTATCCTGAGCCTTTGAATTGCGCTCACTCTGATGTATAGTGATGGCAGAGATGGTATGACTAATATGTTTCAAATTTTCTCTTATAATTGTGAATAGTCATTATAATTGTGATAATTTGTGATCATCATTGCTTGAACATTTAACTTGCAACTAATCATGATGTTGATTTCCTAATCATTATCACTATTTTCCATGTCAAAACCATTGTAGTTAAGTTAATAGTTAAGGTTAGTAGTTTCAAATACACTGTAGGTTAAGAGGGGATAAGTTATACATAATAAAGAACACACTTGGATAATAAATGCACACTTGGAGCAAGTGTTCCAAGGTACATTCCTCTAGGAGAAATGTGAGCACTTGGTCACTTTGGAAGCCCAGGTAACTGATCTAAAGCAGACCATTGCAACATTGAGGGAGATTGCAAATCTTGAGCAGAGTCTACAGCTCACAGTTGATGCTTTAGCTGAGCCGGGTGGAGCAGAGACAGAAGAAGATGCACAGGTAGGCAGCTGGGTAACAGTTAGAAGGGGTGGCAGGGGAAGGAAGAGGCAGGCCAGTTCTGAGATGAGCAATCCCAGCAGATTCGCAGTTCTTTAGAGCACTGGGCTGATTTCTCGGTTAGATGCCATATTTATTGTTGTGATGGATTGCACCTGAATGAAGAAGGGGCTGCTGTGCTAGGGAAGAGGATGGCTAGAAGGTTGGAGGACATTTTAAACTAGGTTTTGGGGAGGGGGGGGGGGCAAGAAAGTATTTACGGGATAAAGATCAGGTGCAGTAAGGGAGAATTTAATAAGAGTCAAGGGGGTGGAGAGGTGGGAAGGAGAAGCACAACCATTAAGGAGGTGACCTTGTTAAAACCATTAAGAAAGACAGCCTTGGAAAAAGATGTGGGTAAATGCAAGAATATATTTTCTAAGTTTTTATGGCAAAATAAAACACCAAGGGCTACCTTTGCTAAGATGCAGTTAACTCAGGGACAGGGAGGGTTGGGGATCCCAGATGTTACTACCTTCGCATACTCTGTGTTTTTTAGGTATATTGCGGACTGGATGCTGCAGAGGGAAATATACACCAACTTACAGCTAGAGGAAGCTTTGTTCTATCCACATTCACCAGCTGCTCTTTTGCTTTGCCCCCGAAAAGAAATTCCTATTCATATTCTTAACAACATCCTACTTAAAGATACTTATAAAGCTTGGTTTGGGATTAATCACAGATATAATCATAATCCGAATAATTCTAAATATGCTCCTGTATGGGGAAATCCAAAGTTTTCTCCTAGTTTGGAAAATAAGGTATATAAGGTTTGGAAAGCTAAAGGGATCCTATCCATTTGTAAATATTGACGCAGGAGGGCAGATGATGACATTTCAAATCCCAGATATGATCTTCCGAACTCCCATTTTTTCATGTTTTTACAGGTCAGGCATTATGCACAGACTCAGTCTGCTGCATTGGGGGATTCAGCACAGAAAGATGAACTAATGGAATTATTCTACTTTCTGAAATATAATGTGTATAAAACCAGATTAAAACTCTACATAGAATGTACACATCCCCTAATCAGAGGAAACACATGGTCTCTTCTGAGCAGAGACGCTGTCCTAAATGCAAACAACAAAATGTGGATTTCTTTCATAATTTTTGGTACTGCAGTAAAATAGCATGATTCTGGAATAAAATTACCCAATTTATTAATCAAACCTTTAGGTTACATGTGGTAAAAAATCCTCTAGTGATGTTGTGTGCAAATGTGGAGACATGGCATTTAGGTCCCTTGAGTTCTAATTTGACCCCAATCCTGGTGATGATCCTTGTTTTAGCAAAAAAAGCAATTTTGCAATGCTGGATATCCTCCACGCCCCCGTTTTTGGAAACAGTGAAAAGTTTATTGTTGCGTACATTATACTGGGATAGACAGGCTACTCTACCAGATGTAGAGAAGGGGGTTGAAAAGTTTTATAAGAAATGGGGTCCTTATATTGAGCAATTAGATTCCTCTACACAAGCACACATATATCAACTTTTTGAGAATACCACGTGGTATTTATATAGGCAATTGTTAAACTAGGGTGTTAATAAGGTTAAACAGATAAAACAAATTGTATGTGAGATATAACTCTTAGTATGGGGCTTCCTGGAAGTGAGAAATAGACGAATTGTAGTATAGGGCATGCTGGAAGAAGGATTTGGGCTTTGCATGATCTTATTAATTTTTTTTTGTTTGTTTTTCCTTTCTCTTTTGTTTGTTTTTATTTTCCACAAAACATAGAAACCTTTAAAACATTACCATTCAAACGCCAAAAAGCAATGAAATTACGAAATTACGGAGTCTTAATGGACGTGTTCCTTAAGCAATACAAGACATGGTATACCATCACAACAGCTGCTGTATATCTATGTACTATGCTGCTCTGACAGCTTTAAAGTATACCTTCAAAGCTGTCAGAGCAGCTTTGTACACAGATATTAATCAGCAAGCTGAATGGCTCCCTAAAAATATTGGGAGCTCTCTCCCAATTTAAATCAAACATGTTGATAGATCAAATAATCATACAGAGCGTTTCTGGTGCGTTTATTTGATGTTTCAAAAATTGATCCTGGCCACTAACTACAGTGATTATTTGCCCGATCACCCAATAATTGGGTGATCGGGCAGATAATTTCTCTAGTGCACGGCCAGCTTTAGGGATAATATAAAGTATTTCTTGATGTGCAATAAGATTATTAGTAGAAATCAGCATGGATTTGTGAAATATAGGTCATGCCAAACTAACCTAATTAGCTACTATGAGAAAGTTAGTTTGAACTTAAGCAGGCCATACACTAGAGCGATTATCAGCTCAATCACCCAATTATCGGGTGATCGGGCAAATAATCGCTGTAGTTAGTGGCCAGGATCAATTTTTAAAACATCAAATAAACGCAGCAGAAACGCCCTGGTAGATTATTTGATCTATCAACATGTTTGATTTAAATCGGGAGAAAGCTCTGTATATTTTAAGGGAGCCAATCAGCAAGCTGAATGCTTGCTTTGAAGCTATCATCTGAGCAAGATGTAGCTTCTCTACAGAGGGACTTGAATAAACTGGGGGATTGGGCGGCCAAATGGAAGATGAGGTTTAACATAGATAAATGTAAGACTATGCATTTAGAGATCAAAAACAAGCATGCAATCTATAAATTAAATGTGGTAAATTTAGGGGAATCTTTAATGGAGAAAGATTTGGGAGTGCTCATGAACAACAGACTTAGCAATAGTGCTCAATGTCAAGCAGCAGCTGCAAGGGCCAATAAAGTATTAGCATGCATAAAAAGGGGCATTGATGCAAGGGAAGGGTTCAGAGAAAGGCAACAAAATTGATAAAGGGTATGGAGTCATTGAGCTATGAGGAAAGGCTAGCCATTTTAGGCATGTTTACTTTAGAAAAGAGGCGTCTAAGAGGAGATATGATTACTATATACAAATACATTAAGGGTCAGAAAACTTTCATGGGAACTTTTTACCCCAAGGACTGTACATAGGACACAGAGTCACCCGCTAAGGTTAGAGGAAAGGAAGTATCACAACCAGCGAAGGAAAGGGTTCTTCACAGTAAGGGCAGTCAGGATGTGGAATATGGAATTCACTGCCAGGGAAGGTTGTGATGGCAGTTTCATTGATATGTTTAAGAAAGGGTTAGATAAATGAAGGACAGTAGTTTTTGTTTTTTCAGATTACAAACAGTTTGGAGGTTGCTTCATATGGATTAACATCAATTATAAAGATAGGGATTGCAGGAGATACAAAATAGATTGAATTTGATGGACTGGTTTCTTTTTTCAACCTCATTAACTATGTTACTATGTAAAAGGTGTTGCTCACTTTCAAAATTAAATGTATTTGACTCTTTTGGGCTACATTTTAGGCACATAAGTCATTATTCTTTATGAAGTAACTGATACATAATAGAATAACTGCAATTTTGGCTGAATCTTCCCTGTTTTGTGGGTTACTAATGTTCAACCAAAACATTTTTTTAGGTCATATGTTGTGGTATTAGGTCAATGCAGTAGTTTACACACTACTTAACCTATACACAGACCACTTCTGCAGTCAAAATAAATAATTTAAAACATATACTGTAGTATTCATATTCTTGAACGGTTTTGTGATATCTCTTTATAGATGATATTTTTAGTGTACATTAAATTATTGGAACAGGAAATGCAGTTTCCATGGTGATCTTGTTAAAGCTCACATGTACCCAGCTTTCTCTTTACACGTGTCAACGGCATGACAACAGCTACCTCTCCATTACTTCCTTCTCTATCCATCTGTTATCTTTTCCTGCCTTCTTATATAGCCTCTTCATAGATAATTGTATATAACTACCAGCACTAGCAGAGAACGCATTTGGTTAATTTGGTAATGTTAATGTTAGTAATATTAATCTGCATGTGGTGTAAATAGAAGGGCTAATGCTAAAGATATCTGATGTTATTTGGTTTACAGACAAATTTTTGGTGCGTATGAGATGCTAAGAATCATCTACATACTTACACACAGACCCTTCAGCAGAACTTTTATTTTGTCATGTGTCTCTGATCATGCAGTGATCTGATACACTTTAGGAGCCACGTGGTTTGGTCCTAACCTTCCAAAAAGCTGCACAGATCAATCTTAATGAAACGGTGTGCTGTTTAAGCAGGAAGGCATATAAACACCTGGCTGCATACCGGCACCCACCAGCACCATGTAGGGGTCACCTTAAGTGCAACCAATTAGATAAATGGGGGGGTGGCTAAGGGTGGGCTTATGGGGGGTTTATAAAGACTTTGCAGCCATTTTGGTCTCATGCTTCTGCAATTCATTTCCCTCCCTCCCTCCCCTTTAGTTTATTTGTGTGTTGTTTAAAGTAACACATTTTAAAACCTACAAGAATGACACATGTGACCTCTGCAAAAGCTGGTTGCAAATCACAGATTTAATTAATCAAGATAGCAGCAAGTGTCAGGACCATACCTATCCCAATTCCATTATGACACTTACTAGGGACACCAGCCAAGGGAGACAGGGGAGGGAGGAGGAGAGCCACAGTAGAATCTAAAATCTGTGCTGGATCTGTGTCAGGTCAGGTCAGGTCAGTACATGTCTTCACATTCTCTTAGTTGTTAGAGGCTCCATATCCTGAAAAATTAAGCATGTGACATCACATGGGGTGGAGCACCAAAGTCTTTTAATTTGCCAAGTAGCGCTAAATCACTAGATACTACTCATGGTACTGACAACTGTGTGTGTGATAGCAGAAAAGGGGTTACAGATGTGAGTTGTTTTTTTTAATCTGAATACGCAAGACACCCCAAACTGCATCCAGATGGAGATATAAGATATTTAGAGGAGCTTCTGGAGAGGGTGCTAGAGAACAAGAAACAACTGCCATCCCATCATCCCTTGATGATCACATCCCTTGGAATAGTTAAGATGTTGTGTTAAAGTTAGAATAGGTTGTATTTGAAGTGTTGGATATTCTCCACCATGCACATTTCCATCCAAGACCAAAATCCATAAAGTCCATAAAACCATATAGCTCTGAGGTATTTGTAGATTGATCTATACTTAATACAGATTGTTCACAAAATGAATATTTAAACATTGTTTTATGTTATTCATCAAAGATCATAAAAATTTTAAAAAATGTGATTTAATTAAAATGAACTCCAAAGTCCTAACCTTTAATTATTTAAATAATTAACCTGTGCTGTTACTTTCTAGACTCATTTATGCAATTGCCTGTGATAATGATTTTGACAATTTACATGTATTTTTAATATGAATTTTAAAATTGCAAGTAAGATACTTTGATTTTAATTTATAGATCATATTTACTGTAATTTTAATGCCAGAGGGGGCTGGTATATGGCTGTGTGATTCGACCAGATCCTCACATCTGATTATTAAGCAATTGGATCTCATGTGATCTCACATATGCGCAGGGTTATGCATCCATGCAATAGCACTGCTAAAAACTCTCCTCATGCGGACAAACTTCTGATATCTAGGGTCTACCTTAACTGCTGTGTCAACATTTTCAAGCAAATACACCACTAATCACCCACCCTTCCTCCAAATATGAATGGACTTCCAAGACCCATATAATACTTTGAGTTTTCTGCTTCATGCAAAAGTAAACTATGTAATTGGTATCGGTACTAAGGGCTCCATTTACAAAATGGCGATGAGATAAAGACCATTTTTAGGTGAAAATTTACAATACAATGACTACCTGTCACTCACCGAGCTCAGCACCGGTCCGGAAACGGACCACGCCGGACCAGAGGCACAGAGTCTAACCCCAGACCAGGTATTCACCTGATGGTGGAGATGGATTTGCCTGCAGGAAAGGGGCAGGTTGCAGCCCTCCGACCAAGCGCACAGACGCAGAGACGGTGAGGCAGGATCCACGGAGAGTAGTAGCTGCAGGAAATGCTGGGTGCAGTAGTGCAGGTAGTAGAGACACTGCAGCAGAGGCTGAATATGATGACAGGTGGAGCTGTGCTGGAACCAGGAGATACAGCAGTAGTGAGACCAGGGATGATGAAACACTGGAGCTGGACACAGAGAGAGAGAGACAGGAACCAGCGACAGGAAACTGGAGGCACAATGAGATACTGGAACCAGGGAGCCAGAACACACGAGCGAGCTCGAGGACATGAATCAGCAGAGTAAGGCAATCTGTTATTCTGACAGGGAAGTGATGTCAGGCAGGCCCTTAAATAGTGCAGGTGAGTGAGGAGTTTAGCAAGGCAATCAATAGCACCTATGACATGCCTGCAGCAGAAGCGCACACCAGCAGTGTTAGAACTGAAAGGAATCATGTGCCTAGAAAAAGGTAAACAAAGGAACTATAAAGTGCAGAGAGGATATAGCAGAATCATGACACTACCATGGAAACCATTGTGATCATTAGCATTAGAAACCTGATCGCCGGCAGATTGCTATATATACTTAATGTCTTAATTTTTAAAGTCTGTAAATATGTTAATGAGAGTAATTTAATTTTCAGAATCATAATCAGTTCATTTAGTTACGTTTCTTTGAATCACCAGTTATAAGCACCAAAATGCGCGGCCACACACGTACCTAAATATAAGCAGAAAAGGCACAGGCACACAAGCACAGCAGAAGTGAACGGATGCCACTGTTAAACGTTGTGAGAGCACCTTACATTGTTTAACAGTGATGTCCACATTGGGGTCAGACTGGCGCTGGAAAGCCTGGCACCATCCTGCACCACATTCCCTGCTTACCGTATCGCGCTAACCTTGTGAGGAACAGCGAGCCTGGATTCCTTCATTAGCACTCGCTGTGCTAATAATAATCAACCATTACGTCTGGTGCTAATCATGTAAAAAATAAATTCCAGAACATAAAATCTCAATAAGCTGGCACGAGACTGCTGCTCCTGTAATGAAAGAAACACTCTCTGTATTAGTATTCAATGTATAATAAAGGGAAATGGAGCACAGGTACAATATCCAAATTATATTAAATGGAAATAGAAAAACATATATACAAATAAAACAATATACAATAAAAACAAATGTATAAAAATCAAACGGAAACTTCATAGACTGATATAGTTGGATACAATCAATCTAGATTTTATATATTGCCTAAAGACAATTTGTGATGACAGAAGGTAATAAGTTCCTTGCAGTACCTCTCACATGCCGATCTTAGATACTGTATCATCAAACAAAGCACAACAGATATAAAAATGTATAAAATATACCAATGGACGTTTTCAGTGGTATTTTATCTCCATCAATAATGTTATTCAGACCTGGCTATCACAGAGATAGTTGTAACAGCATCAGTGTCTGCTCTCATCCCAATTTGATATTTTATGGCAAATGCTCAGATAATGCTAGCGGGGACTGAATAACATTTTTAATAGTGATGTAATACCACTGATGTCCATTGGTATATTTTATACTTTTTTATCTGCTGTGCCTTTTTACCATCTCCTTTGAAGATATCTAACGGCAGAGTGTGAGAGGTACCACAAGGAGCTATTTATATAGTCATGAATTGTCTTTAGGCTATATCTAACATCCAGATTGATTGCATCCAACTATATCAGTCTATGAACTTACTGTTTGATTTTTATACGTTTCAGGGGCTCCTATGTTGGACTAT
>WWET01002479.1:21666-54162 GCA_011038615.1 Limnodynastes dumerilii
AGTACTCCCATCATGGGCCTACAGCAACTCCCCCCAGTACTCCCATCATGTGCCACCAGTCTCAACCCCCAGTATCCTCATCATGAGTCTCCAGCCTTCCCCTCAGTACTCCCATCATGTGCCTTCAGCCCTCCATGTCTTCTTACCTTACAGGATGTATCCTGCGAGCAGAACTGCGGCTACAAAATGAAATGCCGCGGTGGCTGAGACTGGGAAATGAAGTCCCAGAGAAGCCTGTGACCGCGGGACTTTATATCCCAATCTCGGCCACCACGGGACTTCATATTCTAGCTGCAGTCCCACTCGGAGGATACAGCCTGTAAGGTAAGAAGACCTGGGGGGTGGGGGCTGAAATCTGGAGCCTAGCAACCAGCCAGCCCTCATTTTAGCATCCAGCTGCACTCTGATTCGCTGGTCCAGCAGTCTCTCACTGACAGGCATGGGCGTATCTACCCTCTTAACCATAGGTGGCATAACCGGCCGGCGCCCCCTTTGGCTGGTGCCCATAGCTGGTGCCATCCTGGCCAAGGGGTAGATACGCTCCCTGACCAATAGCTTATTAAAGACACATTTAAAGTAACACAATCAACTTGTATCACTTTCTTGTGTCTGATGTCAATTTTTAAGTACTTTACAGTTTTTGTTTATTGAAACGTCTTTCAAAATTACTTTCTTTCATATATATTATTAAAAAAGACATTTATACTAAAGTACTATACACTTTCTTCAATCAATTGTATAATACATTGCTGTCAATTTATTTGCAATATTGTGGTGATCCTTTCCTTATCTTAACTGTGGACTGGATCCAGACTTATGATGCTGCTGTGCTCGGAGCTATAAGCGCAGAATCTGTGGGGATCTGTGGACACTCCTTTTGCTCTTATGTATTTATAATATGGAAACGGTACAAGGACAGAACTCTGGATACAGATTCCTCCTGGTAATGCGTTGCTCACACAAGGGCTCCTTACCTAAAGCAATGTGGATCCAAAGCCTTATGTTATTTTGCTTCTAGACCAGTAAACTCTTAGTATATGGAGTGAGTTATATGCCTTATTTTACTGTGTTTTCTATGTGTACAAAAATTTTAGTTGTTGGCATGGTTTCTCTACATAGAAAGTGATAGCAGATAAGAGCCACATGACCCATCCAGTCTGTCCAGTTGTTTATTTAAAACTATACTGACCCTAGGCCCTATTTACCCTCAATTTAGTTTGAGATTTAGGATATCCTTCTATTTATCCCAAGTATGTTTAAACTGCTTCACTGTATTAGCTTGTATTATTCCACCTATCGATCACCTTTTAGTGAAGTAATTTTTCCACACATTTCCTCTGAATCTACCACCCTGTAAGTTTATATTCATGCCCTTGTGTTCTCTTCCTTCGAAAAATGCTACCCTCCTCTAGCCATTCACAACCCATGATATATTTGAAAGCTGCTATGATATCCCCCTCTCCCTTCTCTGCTCCAAGCTAGACATGTTTAGTTCCTCTAGCCTTTCTTGGTATGTTTTGTGACACATGCCATGGAGCATTTTAGTTGCTCTTCTTTGCACAGTCTTTAATGTATTTATGTATTTCTGGAGATATGGCCTCCAGAACTGAACACAGTATTCTAGATGAGGTCGTACCAACTATCCATAAAGGGGCATCACTACTTATCTCTTTCTGCTACTAATTCCTCACCCTATGCAACCAAGTATCTGACTTGCCTTTCTCATTGCTTTGTTACATTGCTTGGCTACCTTTAAGTCACATGAAATAATTACTCCTAAATTCCTTTCCTCCTCAGTAGTTTCTAATGTGGTGGCATTAAACTGCAGTTGCCACACTCTTGACCATTCCTCCAGTCTACCTAAATCATCCTTAATTTTGTTTACCCCTCCTGGAGTGTCAACCCTGTTATATATAATTGCATCATCTGCAAAAAGGCATATTTTCCCCTCAATACCACAGGCAATATCACCTATAAAGATATTAAATAGCACTGGTCCAAGTACAGAACCCTGGGGTACTCCACTGGTTACCTTACCATCCCTACAATGGATCCATTTACTACAACCCTCTGTTGTCTATCCTGTAACCAAGATTGTATCCATGCAACTATCTTTAAGTCCAATCCCAAAGTTTCCAGCTTATTTAAAAGTCTGTGATGGGGCACCGTGTCAAAGCATTACTAAAATCTAGATAAGCTCTGTCTACAGCTCCCCCTTTATCTAATACTTTACTGACAAAGTCAAAGAATTTAATAGTGACTGGTTAAATAATTCAGTTAATGGTTTTGCCAGCACCCCTCTAAGCTCTTTTAGTATCCTCGGATGTATCCCACCTGATCCCATTGATTTGTCCACTTTCAGCTTTGAAAGTTCTTTTAATACCTGCTTTTCAGTAAAAGTAACTGCCTCCTTTGTATTAATAGCCTTCCCATTTAAAAGTGGCCCCTTCCCCTCTCTTTCTTTTGTGATATTTAACAAAAATACTTGTTAAGATGATCTGAAACAGCCCTTTTACCCTTAACAAGACTCCCACTCTATGTTTTGAGCCTTACTATACCCTCCTTATTTTTCTGCCTTTCATTTATATACCTAAAAAGCTTTTGTCCCCTTTTCGTGCCAAGTGGGACAGTTTTTCCTCAGTTTATGCCTTTGCAGCCCTGATAACCTTTTTAGCCTTCTTCCGCTTTGCAAAATACACCTCCCTCTCATTATTATTTTGAGTTTACTTATAATTCCGAAATTCCATCTGTTTTACTTTCACTATAGTTGTTACCTCTTTTATAAATGACATTGGCTTTCTTTTTCTGGGGTTTTTCCTAACCTTTCTTATTCAAAGGTCTGTTCCTGTACACCTTTCATGTGCCTTTACTCTGCCAATGAATCACTTACACATTTCCCCATTTCCACAAAATCCGCTTTCCTAAAGTCTAGCACCCTTGTCTTTGTGTGGTACATGTCTCTCTCAGTCATTATACTACACCATACTGTTTGATGATCACTGGATCCTAGGTTCTCACCCACACTTCTGAGATTCTGTTACCATTTTTAAGTACCGAGTTTAAGATGATCTCTTTGTAAGTGGGCTCACAGTTGAAGGGACACTCGATGTAAGTAATTTAAAATGTCCCCACTTCTAGTGGAGCTTGCTGAAGACTCTACTACTCTATCCTTCCTAAATAAATTATAACCTTGTATAGGTAGGTCCCAGTCATGATTCATAGGTCCCCACCATGATTCCATGACTCCCAGAATATCCAGATTATCCCTTGACATTATTGCAGTTAGTTCAGGGATTTTATTTCCTAAGCTTCTAGCATTTGCAGATATTGCTCTGAGAGGTTGCATTACGAATCTCCTATTATATAAATATGTTTATATTGCTGTTTCTGTTCACTTTTCCTTTAGCTGCTGTGTCATTATTGACAGACCACACAACACTTCTTGGTTGGGGGAGCAGCTTTTTTAAAATATTGTTTACTTATTATATTTATTATAACTGGTCTTGAGACACATTTGTGTGTAAAAGGAGGTTAACAATTAGTAGCATAGAAAATCCACACAGAAGTATCCCCTTAACAGAACATAATTGAATGAAAACCCTGGACTGGATCCAGACCTAAGTCCGTTTGCGTGCATAAGTATATTGACTAGGGGACACATGCCCATGATGTGACGATACATTTGCAATAGAAACTCCTGATAGAAACTGGAGTTCCGATTGGGCGGTATTCTCCTCCGCCCGCACAAAGTATGAAAGATGAGCAGGGTAAAATATGCTAATTTTAAAGTAGGGGCTGAGTTTTGGGCCGCTGATCCATATGTTTTAGTTAAGGCAGGCTTATGGCAACATAACTGCCATAAAGCCCGCATGAGAGAGGGGAGTGATAGGAGGAGTTCACTAACCTCTCTAGTGTGTAGCACGTACAGTCCCATTTTTAAATTGCAAATGGGACACGTTCTTTAGACAGACAGCATAAACCTGTCATAAGTTTGTGCCAGTTGCTCCTTAGTATGCTGCATTGTCATTATTTTTCAAAAGGGCTGTTATGTGTTACGGTACCGGTATTGCCCCCAGTAGACGGAAACCAGTACCACTGGACTGAGGCAAAAGGCGAGGTACTTGGGACTGGAGGACCAATGTCCACAGACTGTTACGGGCAACGCAACCAGGGCAGAGTCGAACTAGCAGGTCACAGCCCCCAGAAGCAACGCCCTGGAGAGGAAGAATGAAGACCAAGATAGCGTAAGGAAAAGAGAAGACAGAACGGAGCAGGAAGAGACAGAGTCAGAAGGAACTGACCTGTGACAGACTACAATGAACACGGAACAGAGACAACCAACGGAAGGAGGGGTAACAAGAGGAGAGACTGGAAGCACAAGGGCTCACGCAGAGCACAATCAAAACAGAGAGGGAACATAAACAAGCACACAGAAGCAGGCAGGGAGAATAAAGGAAAGGGGGCAAACACCAGGAAGAGAGTGAGACAGAAACACTGAAGGAGCACTACAAGGCAAGAGCATATGGGCCTCTCAGAAAATCACAATACTTGGCAGAAGCTCAAGGAACAGACAAGGCAGGTCACAGGGCTGGGAACCAGATGCTATAACCGGTCCTGTTAGACTGACAGAGTAGGGCTGATATAGAGGCTGTTGGCCCCCATTAGTGCAGCAATCCTCCAGTCCATGGGAGAACATCAACTGACAGCAGAGGCGCAGGGAGGTGGAGTGCGCGCCAAACCAAAGCTGCAGTGGCGCTCCATGTGACTTTTGATTATATGCCACAATCGCCATGTGTTACTGGACCGGGAGGGCATGCCTGCTCGCTCCTGGCGACGACATGTAACATTATAGGACCCTGTAGCCACTTTCATAATTGCTCTCTGTTATGTTTTAAAAGAGATATTTAAATTGTGAAATAGATTTTTCCTTTAGTTTGTGTTTCTGCCTGATTTTAGCTTTGTCTTTTTTCATCTCATATCCTATCAATGTCTAAATATGTATTTAATTTCTCTCCCATATTATTTGCATTGTTCTCTGTACTTCTCACCAATTGTAATATTAAACCTGAGTTATATAATTTTCTGCACCAGTAAGAGGAGAGTAGGTTCACACTTTATAGTAATTGAAGTGTTATTTAATTTCTCTCCCATATTATTTGCATTGTTCTCTGTACTTTATAACAATTGTAATATTACTAAGAGTTTTCTCTCTTGTATTTCATGTCATGAGCCGCTACTCTTTTCATAGTGGCTCGAAGTGACTAATCTCAGCTGTTGCCTAGAAGCTGTAATACTCATGCTACTTGGTATTCAGCAGCAATACCTGCTAATTCTGGCTGCTAGGCTGCTGTTATAAGTGGCCCCAGCTGTTGCTTGGCAGCCCTGATGCTCAACAATCAGTGGCTCACACTGATTGGCCAGTCTCTTTGTTAATAGCTGGTAGGAACACTCATCCTATAGCGTTTCCAGTATCTTTCCAGTGCCTTAGATCCTGCTCTTGCTAATTTGATTTTCTGTGCGCTTGTTCCCTGTTCCTATTCTTCCCTAGTGATTTCCAATGGCACCTTTCCTTCCACCTGTTTGTTTTCCTCCTCGTACTGGGTTCCAGTTTGTTAGTGTGTCTGAGTACCTTTGTGATTTATCATTGCGTGCCACTGTCCATCAGGTGTATACTTTTAATGGTGGGCTTTACTTTCTGTTACCTGCTCCTCTGAACATACGATTTCTATTAGTTGTGGTTCCGATTCCCTTACACCTTCCTAGGACTATCCACTGGGGCTTGCAACATGTGAGAGGCCATCAGCCCAGTCTCCACAATCAGGGGCTCCAATGAAGTCCAAGCCTATGTTTAAACTTCACACCGTAGGAAGCTTTTCCTAACACTGAAGATTTTGTCTTTATACTACCTTATTTATTATGTGAGTCATAAGTCTGTTGTTATCTTCATCTCCAATGCATATAAAATAAATAAATGTTAATAAAAAAAAACAAAAAACAAAAAAAAACAACAATTAAATATGTGTCAGAAGCATTTACATTTCTGGATCAAGTCTAAAATGTGCAAAACTTCTTATTTTGTAGCCAGTATCTTCTAGAACAGTGGTTCTCCACCTTTTTCTTAGTATGTACAAGTTAACCACTATGGAATCAGGTCAAGTACTACTGTCTAATTCCATTCTTTCCTGACTACCATCTACTTAAATCTTTATTTACCTACATACCCCCTTCTACCCTTGCTATAGTCCTGTTTTTAGCAAATTAACTCCTTAATCCTTTTACATATTTTCTCATGTTACCATTTTTATCATTGTTACCTTCCTCTTGTAATTTGCACATTTGTGACATTATAATGCAAATACATACTCACTCCACAAAATATTTATAGTATATTTTGGTAATGATTTGCTGATCTATTTCTTACATATGATATTCAGTCCACAACATATTTTATTAAATGTACACTGCCATCTAGTATCGTTAAAACACAGTCAGACAGTGGTTCATGGCCACTGGTTGTGAACCCTTGTTCAAGAAAATGGTACTATGACTAAATACAGAAACCAAACACACATAAATATAGCTTGTAATGAAGGTATATGTAATACAAAAATAAACACACCCTATATAAAAAAAAAAAAAAAGAAAAGACTATAGTATTCCGATAAATAATAGACAAATTAAGAGTTCATGTTTCCCTAATTTTTAAAGCTTACATATGATGTTGATTATTATAGGTTACCATTCTAATTAGGAAACGTTATATTTTAATAATTTTCAGTTACTCTCCTATGCTGAATGATTACAATACTTTATTGCTACACATGACCCACAAACACACAGACATACGCAAACACAATTGAACCAATTTATATGAAAAAGAAAGAGACTTCTATTATTGGGAATGTAAAAATTTATTTCCACATGCTCAATTCTTTTTCTTAGTATGTTTTTTTTCTCTTTTTATTAAAATGTTACCGTGCCAGTCTCACCAGCCGGTTTATAGATACATTTAAAAAGAGGAATATTGTACAGGGAGAAAGATCTTTACTCATGGAGCAGGTCATTTACCATAAATAGGGATTTGCTTGCACCAAAATACTGTCACAAACATTATTCTAAGTTCCATCTTATATACTTTTTACAATCAGGTGACATTCTGTGCTTTATGTCCCTCCCACCATTTTAGATCCTGTTCACAAACCTACCACATTTCTCTACTCAACAACATACCCCACCCACAGCCCAGTGCATGTATATACAATTTTACAGCACCTTTACAGCTCGTGCACATAGGAATGTATTGCCATTTCAGATAAGGAAAGTTAAAAAATACCCTTTACCCCAAACAAGGCAAGTGGGAGAACTAGATTTACACCTTAAAGATGAGCAGATTACAGTCAAGTAAATACAAAAAATATCAGAAAGGGAAAAAATTTGAAAAAGTCATACTTAAAGCAGTGAACAAACATATGGAGACATTTACATAAAATGTCTAAATACATTTCAAGAAATTGCTTGTGAGGATGCAAATAACAAATACACAAGTTTAATGGCGTGTAGGTCTAATAAGATAATCTTCCTTAGAAGCATTGCATTTTACTAAAGTCAGCAGAGCTCTTGATCAGCCACTGTTCAATGCTGGATGTGACAGAGTTAAATACAAATCACCAAGAAACATTCACATATCTTTATAGTGTGCAAATTAATTACCAAAACTTCCCCACACTCTAAAAAATGTGTAATTTGAAGATAAGACTATCACCTAAATACAATTCCCAGATCTCTGGTGAAAGAAAGCATATTCTCAACCAACATCCTCTTAAAAGTGTTATATTTTTGTGGGTAATTTCTTGTATCATTTCACAGTCCATTGTGTTTACCACAATGTTTAGCATCAGGTGACAATTGTAACAGTAAGCCTGGGTACACACAGGGCTTATTCGAAAGATAATCTTTCCAATCACAAAATCAAAAGACCATTTTAAAAGATATCTTAGCAGTGTGTACTGTGCAAAGATGCTCAAAAATCTTTTGAAACAGTCTATGATCTTTTGATTTTGTCTTTTGGAGATCCTAATATACCAGATCAACTATGGAAAGGCAACCTTTGCTTTTTGCAAATGTATACTCTGTCTGTTAGGAGTTCTTTGGACAGTACACACTGGAAAGATATCTGGTGAAACAGTCTTTTGATTGTGTGATTGAAAATATTATCTGACGAAAAACCCAGTGTGTACCCTGCTTAAGGGGCATATGTAGTTATTTCCAAACATTAGCTGCACTAAGCATTGAGAGCAATGGGGAACAAAAAGTAGAACATGACATGGAATATTTTTAACAATGTTTTTAGATGAAGGGTTTCATATATTATCTCATTATCTCAGTTAAGCATATATCTGAAATTTACCTAGGAAATCTGAGTCACAGATACCTTACTGTTCAGACAACTGTTTTTAAGATGAAGCTATTGCACAGATAAATAAGGTAAATACAATATTTATATATTAACAGATTAACTACATTACTTAAAAAATGTGAACCTTTATGCAATCCCTCCTTTTACAAATGGGGTTTAGTAATGTAAGTGCACTAGTTCAGCAATATTAATATATGTCTCTATCTTATAACATAATACTGTGCTTATCTGACAAGCTCTATCATCCATACAGTTGATTCGTCCCTGCAAAATTTTTTGCAAACATCCTGAAGTTAGGCATTGTTCCACTCCAATAAGTTGAAATGAAGACGTATTGATAAAAGTGTTGTAGAAGGGAAATATGTAAATATTCTTATTGTACATGCAGAACAATAATACCAAGTAAGTTTTTTTTTTTACAAATGTTTACCATGTACCCATATATCTGTTAAATGTCTACCAAGTGTTATAATTATGTCTATAAAAATTAAATAAGTACCCATTGTATACATCATTTTCTTTTTTTGCATTATAGCATACCATTAGCCTATAATGTGTGTGAAACACCACATCGGAAAAATAGATCATTAGTGAAACCTGGTGTGTTCTGTGTATTATACAGGCAGCTATTGCTGTGTTTTTTAATGCAAACAATGGCATACAAGTTCAGATAAATTTTTAGTTCATTTTAGCCCATTACTAAATAAACTAACTATTTAAAAAGTACACACAGTAGCACAACTAGCATTATTTTCCATGCCCAAGCTGCTCCAGCTTTGTACCATGTATTATTAATAATCCTACTGATAATAAAACACTGTTACTTGCAGGGCTTTATTTTAAAATCAAAGTCAGAAAACTGATGGATACCACCCCAGGCAAAATTTTAAGGCTCACTTATGGACAACAGAATATGTAATGTTAAGCAAATGCACCTCTTTGTGTGTGCACATTCACTAATTAGCACCTCCAATAGGAAAGCCCGAGCTGCACTTATAATTTAAAGAAGGGCTATATTAATAGAAAAAAAAAAAAAAAGAAAGAAAACAATTAAGATGATTTGACAACCAAAACTGTATTCCTAGCAAATGCCTTGTCTGTAAATCAAGATTTACAGCCACTATCACCACTTTCATAATATACGACATTACTTTCAGAAATGTCTACAATTCGTTCATTGTCTACATCAGTACTACTTTAGCTGAGGTAGCATGCTTCACTGTAGAAAGAGGGTACCTTTTATTTTTTAATGGGTACATAAAAAAAAAGGAAAAAAAACCCTCACAAAAAGGAGTACTAGTAAGTTGTCAAGTAAACGCAACACCCAGTATTAATGGCAAGGTAAAATGTGATACAAGATAAAAAAACAACAATGAAACGCCATAATTCCCAAGGACATTTACCACCATCAATAAACCTGAGAATAGGTACATCAGAGCTACTAATAATACTGTTTATTATTTAACAGTAAGTCAATCCACTATTGACATAACAGCATATCTGAGCAATGGAATTCTGTAAAAATGGCTGCAGACTTTGCTGGACGGCCCATATTTAATTTACGTATATTTAATTTGAAAAATATATTCTTCATGCAAAAAGTGTTGTTTTGTTCTACAGTTTTCTTTATTTCAGTACGACATAATAGTTTAGCCCTTATAGTTTAAGGACATGATATTAAATAAAAAGCTGACAAAGCTGCAATAGTCAAAGGTGAAATACATGTTAACTAACAGGTTCTGTTGCTAAAAAAAAAAGCAAAATCTAAACACTAAGAGAGTGTATGCAGGCCTCATGCCCCTCTAAACTCTTACTATAGGACTATCAAACATGACAATGTGTAGATAATCTAAGGCTCTTTCTGTCAGATGTTTGGCTATTCTGAACCATATGTACTTAAGTATACATGTGAGTTGCCTGATGTCAGTAAACATTTCACCTGATGTTTGGAATTCAAAAACATTCTTCATATGCAAAGTTTTGCCTTTAACAAAGCAACAGTTTCAAATATGGCTGGCAAAATCTCTAATATACAATGATTTTGTCTTCCCACTATCCATTAAATACACTCATCCATGGTATATGTAATAAATGCTGTATATTATGCATTTATGTAAGGCTACATATACTGTATGGGACTAAGGGCCAGATGTTATGCACATGCAGTTGGTTTTAGCATATGCAAATGGTTTTTAGCACAGTACATGCTTAGAAAACATGCGTATGCAAACGTGTGTGTTGCTGAGCCGTATGCTTTCTGGAAATATCATACTTTATGTTCAGATGGTGAGAGGTAAGTTCTGATGTGAGTTTGGGACTTGAAAATAAAGTTATGTGCAACGTTTAGTGCAAAAAAAAACACACAGGTACAACACATCTAAGTGTATTGACTTGCACCAGTTAAAGATTCTGGTGGACCGTTGTACATGTACACAAAAAATGTTTATTGGAAAGCATTGCATCATAAGCACAACATATATTAGTTAGTGGAAATTGGTGCATTAAAGAATACAAGAGCACATTGCGAGAAACTGTTTGAATCCCGAATGCATACTAAGGAAAAGTGCTATAATAATAATAAAAGGTATTGAATAAAGCCATATGTGTGATGTAGCAAAATGAAGACAGAAATGTAAGGGGAGGGTATATAATGAAAAGAAGTGATCTGAAAGTTGTTTGGATGGCAATATATAATCTCAGCAATTTCTATTGTATGGAATAAGGGGCATCTGGGAAAAGCCTAGATTAACTTCCTTTTCACAATACAAGTCAAAACTATATTAAGTGAAGAGAACCATAATGAAATAAAAGAGTTGCTTAGTTTAGTATGGTGAGACTTGGTAATGAATAAGGAAAGAGGGAAATAAGGTGCTGGGTGGAAATATTTTCCTAAGTGCTTAAAACAAGAGACGGCACTCTTCAAACTTAATGGGAGCAAATCCTACATGCATGGAAAAATGTATCTCCCTTTCAGATGAGTGCAAAGGTTAAGTTATGATCAGGAAAGCAATATCAAAATACAAATATTAAATAAACAACCAATTCTTTTTTTAACCCATCTACATGGAGTCCCAGAAAGCATGTTATACATTGTATGGCAAGGAAATATTTGGTGACACTGTGCATTGTAAAACATCCACTGTCTACAAGAAAACTTTTTTTTGATTTCCAGAGAACAGACACTCCCTATAATCATACAGTGCAACATACTCTGCTATGCTCAGGCAGTTACTGTAATATTGCTCTATAGCAAAACAATATCTGCACCACTTATAATCATATATTAGAAGTTCTGGGTTTTGTATTTTACATTTTTTAACATAAAAAAAAATAAAGCTCTTTTTTTTTAAATCCAAAACCCTTAAAGCAGAAACGGAAACAACAATACAGAGCAAGTTAAATAAATTTGTATAAATATACCTTTACACCACTGTGGACACCAATCCCAGTTCAATATATATATATAGATATATACTTAGATATATATATATATGCTAAAAAAACAACAACAAAAACAACAAATTTTCAGTGCATGTCCTACCATCATCTCAGGGTCACATTACAGAAAGGAGCCCATTAAGGAGGACTCAGATATCACCCCCCTCCCTCCCATCCCAAAATAAAATATTAATAGCAGGTGCGCATTGGAAAAGATTCACATTTGTTTCACAGCATATAAAGTTCCATTTTTGTACTGTTTCTTTTCCCTCCCTCTGTTTTTTATTTCAAATGTAAATTGTGTACAAAAGGCACAGTTAAACTGCATACGGGGTTTGAAGAAGGTAAATGGAACAAATAAATGGAATGAAAATGAAGCTGCTCTCAAACCCAGAGGGGGAAGGAAGATCATTCCAACTATGTATCATTATTGTATAGATATCATTTTCTTATAGTCATGGCTGCTTTTTGTACATCTCAGAACACTTTTTTTCATCCTAAAAAGATCTTTATTCTGTACCATAATGAAAAATATATTGTTATCCTAATGAATCGCATCCTGGATGCTTTTTCTTAAATCCAGGATTACCAATCATATAGCTCTTTAGATTTCTTTATTCCCAATCCTGGAATGCCTTCATATATCCACACATCATGTTCATGGATTCTTACCCTGTATCCTTAAAGGATCAAGAACTCACATTTTAGTATCTGTACCCTCTTAAAACCCTAGGATTGGTATCCTGAAAGGATTCCTTTCATGTTTATACTCATCCCATAGAGAGATAGTGTGAGAAAGGGGGTCATCCCTTTATATGGATTTTGTCACCCATCCCCTTCCACACGGTCCCCTTTCAGAGAGCCAGTGCTGGCGTGAGGCATCCCAGGTGGAGTGCAAGCAGTTTGGCAGTAAGAGCTTGGTGTTGGGGAATGCTGTGGGGCAGTGCTGACAGGCGTTATTACCCTGTCTTCCTCTTCCTCTCTCCTGTTAGTTCTAAGTGTCTGCTCTCTTCCTCCTTGGTGAAGCTGGTGGGGCAATTCCTTGTCAGGACTTTGAGAATGTTGCTCAGAGAACATAGGTTGAGGGCTAGGTCGAGCCTGTACCATCTGGATGCCCCCAATTGGAATCATTGGAAAGGTTGTCCGCTGAAGTTGCTGGGAGTGCAGAGGCAAGTGGGTGTACAAATTCTCCCCATTCCCGGTCAAAGCATGAGGCATCAGGGGTAAGCAAAGAGATCTGGATAAAGAAGATGGTCTCTGTTTCTGGAATAGAATAATATTAAGACAAAGATGTGCATTAAATATAAATGTAATACATAGGTAATGACTAAGCATTGATAAAATTCTATAGTATTTGAATTAAAATGTTTTATTAATAAATTATAAATTAAGCTATTTAAAACACCAGTATTCATTCATTCTTGAAGTTTTACGTTTGCACTCTCCTAACAGGCTCACTAATAAGCTGTGCTAAAATCTGCCAAATCTCCCAAACCCCAATCCCAATCTGCCAAAGCTCTGCGGACATGATAAGAATAAAAAATTCTCTACAGCCAAGAATGCACTGAAAAACAATGGAATTTCATTTCAATACTTTAAACACAGAACATTAAAAATGAGGCACATATCCAGACAATGGCATCATAACTTAAAAATAATGAGTGTTACAAAATAATACCTAAGCTTGTGGCCATTTTTGCGTCCTGTAAATGACTCAAAAGTGCTGACTCAATGGTTGAATAAATACACATTCAAATCTAAATAGCTGTCAAAGTTCAAAATGTTATTACTACAGCAATAATGTTTAAAATATATAATTTACAACACAAAGGGCCTGATCCAGAGTAACGCTGTCGTGCTGAGCGTACTAACGCTCAACGTAACAGCGTTACACTCCCCCTGCCAGATCGTAACTACACTGGGTTACGCCGGCTGAAGGCTACCCTAAGTTTAGCCAGCGTAACCCAGTGTACTAACGCCGCCCTCCCAGCCTTATTGCCCTCCCTCCTCCCGCCTACCTGCACTAACCTCAGCATAGTAACGCTGGGGGACGCCCCCTCCAGCGTTACTACGCTGAAGCTACGGACGCCCGATCCACGATCGGGCGTTTCCGTAGCAACACCTGTCCGGCGCATGCGCAGATCGGCTTTTAAGCCGATCTTACGCTGCTGGCTGGTGTTTTAACGCCAGCCAGCGTAGGTATGCATCAGGCCCAAAATCTCTAAAATTATAGTATGATATAAATAAAATGTTATCACTACTTATTGCTAGTGTTTAACTTCCTGTCTTTTTTTACCTTGATCCCAGATATTTCCAAATGTTCTGGAGTCCTCTGAGGTAGAGCAGAAGATGGGAACACACCATGTTGAGCTTTCAAATAAGTCTGAGTATCTGACCTGCTAAGATGCTGCTCCTCTCTACCAGGAGATGTGTATCGTGGTGGTGAGGCAAGGCCACCTCTGAAATGTGAATATCGCAAACCGGTTACCTCTCTATTGGGGGATAGATGCCTGACCGGCGGTGAAGAACCTCGCTCTGGTGACATATATGTTCGGGGTGAAAGATTGCATTGTGAAGATAGGTGCTGAGGAGAAACACATCTTAGTGGGGACAATTCTCTAGCTGATGGTAAACGTTGGCAAGGTGACATTCCCCTGCGGGGTGAAGTACAGCCTGTCGACGAAAAATATTTTGGTGAGGTTTCTCTCTTCTGAAAAAGATGTCTTCTGGATGGACCTGCCCGACTAGACCCCATATCTTTGCCAGAAGACCATCGTCTACGAGGTAACAACTCTTGGGAAACTGATGGTTCAGACACTAACAGTGCTTGAGGATCTATTTCGGAAGGTTCTGAAATTTGCACTTGATGAGGAGAAAATTGGCATGCAGTGGGGGTATGTTCAGTTTCTAGTTTTTGTCTTGGCTCAATCTGCAAATAAGGGGTAACTGTATTTGGCGATGTATCTGGGATTTTCTCTTCCTGACTCTCATCCTCTTCATCATCATCTTCTTCCTCTTCTTCCTCTGAATCTTCTTCATCATCTGTTTCTTCCAAGTCAGAGAACTGATGCTCTTCCACCACATCACACTCTGGCCATCGTTCATCATTTGTCCCTGAGACATGATTAAACAAGTATATTACAACATGAAATATATACATTACTAATAATGGCAATACCATTATTGTAAACTGAATTTGCATTCATATTCAGACTCTTCACTATAGCTATGTACCAAATACACGAAAAGTAACCTTGACTATTAAATTTTGTAAAAGACAGTATTCACAGAAATATGTAATTTTCTTTTTTTGGAACTGAAGTTGAATAATTCAATTGCACTTAGGTAGGGACCAAAAATGTAAAGTTAATAATAATTCAAGTTATAAAGCTTGCTAACAAGAGCAAAATACAGCAAAACTGTACTTCACAAAGATCACATGTATAAAATCCACATGATACTTAATTTATCAAAACAATGAAAACAGAATTACAAAATGCGAGCAGAAAACATTTGTCTTTTGCGACCACCCATGCAACAGTTTCCAGCATGGATCTGAATCCTCAGTTTATAGACATTCTGGAAGACCTTTCCGACAGGGCCGTGGGAAGGGGTGGATTTTTATGGCGTGTACGCTAGGTGGGAGGAATTTAAATTTTAATGAGAAAAAGTAAAATTTTTAACATCTTTCTATAAAAATCAAGAACAACACAATCTATACCACCACATTCCATAAAACAATGGACATAAACTGTTCTCGAAACCTCGTAACTACTATCCTAACTGGGTAGTAAACATACCCTTGGGACAATTCAAGAAACTATGCTACAACTCCACAAGATTGGAGGACATAACTGTGCAAAGTACCACATTATCACAACAGTTTATAGAAAAGGGTAATGACCCAATTTGATAAAAAAAAAAAGCTATTTAAACGCCAGTAAACTTGACAGTCACTACTGCTGCACTATAAGGACCAGACAAACCCACTATCACCCATGTCAGACAAAATATTCTTCATCACACAGTATTATAACAACATCAAAACCATCAAGAAAATTCAGCAAAAAAATTCAAATAGAATTACATGGTTAGTTACTGGTTAACTTTTTTTTATATCTGTGTAGAATCCCCCATACCTTTCTAGCACCTACTCTAGATTAGCTGGTAAATTGTGTTTGTTTGGAAGCATGTCTTGGATAGCAGCTGACAGGGAGTGCTGTTCCACAGTAGCTATATGGAGACTTAGGGACCTCTGTGGTGAGTTTCACTCTCAATTTAAAAATACATGATATATGACCCAAAGTTGGGACTCTAACAGTTTTAGAGTTAGGACCACCAAAACAGAGATGCCTTGTAAGTGGCTGGTGGCTTATCATATATCTGCAGATGTATGTAACAAATTCTCTGACTTTTATTTTAAAGATAGAAAGTTATGATTTGTTGCTGGGCAATTGCAAGAGTTCCGTGGCTTTTTTTGTGTATATAAACAAAATGGAAGTTGTTCAAATCAAATTATAAGTTAATATAGAGCAGGTGCTAGCAATGTATGGGGAGTTCACAGATATAAAAAAAAAAAAGGCACCCCAAGCACTCTTGCAATTAGCCAGTAACCAGTCATGACATTTTTATCTTTAAAATAAAAGTCAGATAAATTTGTCACCTACATTTGTAAATATATGTCAAGCCACCAGCCATCAGCCACTTACAAGGCTTCTCTGTATTGGTGGTGCTAACTCTAACACTGTCAGAGTACCAACTTTGGGTCATATATCATGTATTTTTAAATATGAGAGCTCACCCCTCATAGAGGTCCCCAAGTGTGTGTGTGTGTGTGTGTGTCTCCTCTATCCACTAAATTAAACACACCACTAACACTGAAATAATCACCCTCCTCCTAACTGTATTTTAACCCTCCCTTTGCTCTAGTTCACACTATTCTGTTATAAGCAATCATTCCCTATTTATACACCATTCATCCTCTATTCAAATCCTTTTAACCCCTGCCCTTCACACCTTGTATCCTTTACTAACTGTTTAATCTTCTCCTATGCTGCTCTGCTGAAAAAAAAAATGCTAAAAACTGAAGGTTAAGTATACTGGCTGGCCATATAGTATTGATAAGTCTGTTTGACTATTTCAGTCATACAGATTACTGTGTGCAGGCATGCTGTTCATTCCCTTTCTCCTTTCTGAGTTTAACCGCTACGTTAACGGCGTTGCACTATTACTACGCATGCGCAGTTTTGCGAATTTTCTAGGATCTTAAATATACGCACCTAAGTGCCGTGGAAATCGCATCTCTGAATCAGCCCCTATATATGTACAGCATGTATGGGATGACACAGAGTGATATACACTGCTCAAAAAAATAAAGGGAACACTAAAATAACACATCCTAGATCTGAATGAATGAAATATTCTTATTAAATACTTTGTTCTTTACATAGTTGAATGTGCTGACAACAAAATCCCACAAAAATTATCAAAGGAAATCAAATTTATTAACCCATGGAGGTCTGGATTTGGAGTCACACTCAAAATTAAAGTGGAAAAACACACTACAGGCTGATACAACTTTGATGTAATGGTCCGGATCCAGAACTACGTTCGTCTTCCATAGACGGACGTAATTCAATGAACAATAGCTACTGCGCATGCGTAGTAGCTATTGTACGTAATCTGCGTATCGTTTCGATACGTAGATTGCGTATATGCGGTCTAAAAGATGGGCTATATATCAATTGTATCTATGAATATGAAACATTTGTAAGAAAAATTCACCTTTGGTTTTAAAGAACATATATAAATATCTATACCAACATAGGATTGTAGATGCAAAAAATTGGAAATCTTGTTCAAGGGACAAAGCTAGACACCACAGAATGATGCACAGATTTTTCAATGTATTAGACTGACTTGTTTAATTGTGGATTTTGTTGTGGTTTGTGTCATAAGTTACTTGACCAGATCCTGACCTCCATGCATTTACTGCACACACAAAAGCAGACTCACAGAAGCAGACTGCACAGAAGAGGAGAAGTAAACACCTGTTACTCCCTTCTCTCAGGCGGACTTAAGGTGATTTAAGTCACATGTATGGATCAACATAACCCCTTAATCCCACCAAGACTTTATAATTTAAATGATCCCCCTCGCCCACCTTAAGGAGTTTAGGTGGGCAGAGGGGATGCATCGTCATGATGAGCAGATCTCCAGACATACTAAACTAAGTTCTGTATGTCTAGAGAGCCGTTGGGGATCATCTGCCATGCACATGCGCATTGCCAGTCAGACAGCCAACTTCCACAGATGGTGTGGCAAATAACCATTATAATTATGCGAAGTGATTAGAAACAGCAGGATTCAAGCTGTGTAGATGTCAATAAGATATCTCTAAGGGAAAAATTGAACTGTGCATTGTACACCTAAGGTATTCACATTACCCTACCCCCACGTTAAGTAGTGGAAGGAGCATAGCCCACACCAGTGGCAGTGATGTCAGGCTCCACTGCTTTTTAGATTTTCCACTCTTACACTCAGTACAATGTTGCAATACTTGGACAAATTTTAGAAATACTACTTCTTTTATTAAATTTATGATGCAAAATATAGAACACATACAAGATAAAATAACAAAGCCTTTGAATACAATATACAAATCACCAGCTTATGTACAGTACCTTCCTCCGCATCCAGTTCTGCCAGTGATGGTGGTACTAATCCTAGCTCCTGGCACTTTTTGCTGTGTGCTTTGGATTTCATGTGTTTTGTTAGGTTCCCTGAAATAAAAGAAATCAAAAACAATAACCAAAATCAACTTCTAGATCATCCTTATGATGTTAATTCTTCTAATCACATTTGCATACAAAATATAAAAATGGTTGTGTCTCAGTGCATCATAATTTATTGTTAATAAGAAAGATGGGCTATATATCAATTGTATCTATGAATATGAAACATTTGTAAGAAAAGTTCACCTTTGGTTTTAAAGGCAAAGTTGCAGTATTTGCACACGTATGGCCGGTGGTCTGTGTGAGTGCGGATATGTTTCTTCAGCATGCTTGGCTTCTTGCAACGAATCCCACACTCCTCACACACATACTTTCCACGACCACGGCCACGCACATAAACATATTCCTCATTGGATTTGTACCTAGAGAATGATATAACAAGTTTATGATATAACCAGGTAAGAACTCCACCACTGCATTAACACTGGTCTGACATTTACTGTAACTTCAAAAGGAAAAAAAAATCTCCAAAAATACAGAATTATACCGTAAATTGTATTGTAGGTGAAAAACAGGTATATGGATTCCATATAGATACAGAATAATGGGCTGGATCCAGACTTAAGTAAGTTCTTGAACTTAGTTACTCCTGGGCTAAACCATGTTGATTTCAGGGAGAGTCAAGTTAATTGTATTCTTTGCATGCAGGGATATATATCTTTGAATTGCTTACTACTCAGATACTGACCAGCTTTACTATCACACTGTTATTTAGACTTGGGATAGGAAACATCACCTCACAACTGTAATACTGTTTACAACAGCTGAAATATAACTGCAATCAACATGGTTTAGCCCAGGAGTTACTAAGTTCAAGCACTTAACTAGGTCTGGATCCAGCCCAATGGGTCTAAATCAAAACAAGGTGACAACCAATTTAGGATGGGGGCAGCCAAATAGAAAAAAAACTTAAATAGTATGAGAATGTAAGATAGAGAGGTAAAGGACAGAGAGAGGAGGGAAGGAATGTGGGGAGTGAAAGAAAGTATAGGACTAAGACTTGTATAAAATATTAAATAGTGGCAAATAAACTATAACATCTTATCAATCAGGGCAGAAGGATTGAGATAAAAAATGTGAAGGGAAACTTGGAGAATATGGGATAGTAGCAGAGAAAATTATTCAGGAACATGGTTCAGAGAATAAGAAAGAAAGTCAAGAATAAGACTAAAAAGGGATTAACAATGTACAAGAAAAAGTTGTGGACAGGTAAAAGTTGGGGGACAGTGAGAGAAAGAAAAGAGCAGGCATTTGTGTATAATGGGAAAGAAAATGGGATAGATATGTGTTAGTTCAGGGAGGGCAAAAGAAGTGACACAGAGAAATACAGACATAAAAAGTAAATAAATTGGGGATAAATGTATTCAATATTCAGCAAGGAGGAAATAAAGCTTAAGGAGGAAAACATAATACACCTCAGAATAAAACTGGCTTTTATCTTTCTATCTGCCAGCCTAGTAATGGCTATTTACGTGTGGTTTAAAAACCAACATCTGGTTAAATTTAAGCCTCCTCATCGAAGAGGCAAGTGTAAAAGATATTTATGAAATATCTGCCTGAAATATAAATTACAGATATATTTGCAATAGTAAGGATAAGAACTGTCAACTTGGATTTTTTAAGTATCCAAAAAGGCCAGGCCAGGAACTCTGTGATACTCTAGGGGCTAGATTTACTAAACTGCGGAAAAGGAAAGTAAAGATGTTGCCTATAGCAACCAATCAGATTCTAGTTGACATTTTCTATTATGTAATAGGAAAGTAAGAGCTAGAATCTCATTGGTGTTATGAAACTAAAACTCTCATTGTTATCCAAGAGAATCTGCATAGTGGATATCTGACAAAGCATGTCTGATGTAATGTAGTTTTATAAGTAAAAGTCATCTATGCCTGTTATAAGTCATTTACTGTGTATTGCAATACAGTTGGAAGAGTGTAGCAGAACTGAGCCAAACATTCTTTCTTTGAAGCACCAATCATTTGGATACTAGAACTGTAATGCATATTTTACACACAGAAAACCCAAATTAGCCAATAAATTAGATCAGACTGGTTTTATAATTGTCTTCCATTGTGCCTTATGGGTCACAGTAACCTAGATTAACAAGTAAAGAGAGGTTACATACAGTCACAGCTAAAAAATTTATTTTGTTACAAAGCTTTTTAAATATTTTTGTAAATATAAAATAGGAAATCAAGAAAATTATGAATATAGAAAACAAAAATACACAAATTTGGAAAAGAGAGATATTAGCAAATGAGAGACACAAAGCATGGGGACAGCATCCCTGCACATTCTGGTAATAAAACAATTGCTGGTCTGTCCCTGTGTCCTAAAATTCAGGACTACAGTAAATGCACAAGGTAATTGTTGGGGCATATTTATCTGGAATGCACTCCGGCAACTAACACAACAAATTATCTAAAACCATCAATGTTATATTAGCGCAGAATGCCAAAATAGTAATAATAATTTTCTAGCAGGAGAAGCCAGTTTTCTCAAAATATTGATCAAGATACAATAATTGAGCTAAACTAGATTAACCTATCCCACTTGCATGTGCGTGAAGTGGCAAAGCACTGGCCTGCAATAATGTAACAATGATGTGTGCTCTTAGTTCTGTTATGTCCCCAGGGGAGTGCTTTTTATCCCACAGTTTGGATACAGACACTCAGCAAGAAGCAAGGTCAATGCTAACCAATACAATATAGTAATGAGTGATCATCTATTGAATGTTGCAGTATTCTTTTTCCTTGCTAGAGCCCTCAACAACAGAGAATATATGTATATGTATACTCAATCTGGGCACTCTTCGTGTCAACTGATTCTCCTTCTGCACTGGGTATCGCTGATTGCATGTAAAACATAAGTATAGTAGCACCGAAACAGATAGCTTGAAAACAAATGTACTTGCATTTTATATTGAAACAGCTGTTCTGAATGTTGGGCAGTACCATAGCTTGCTGATATGTTTTGCATCATAACGGTGCACATTTTGCAGTCAGTTAGTTCTTGTTGTGGTACATTTTTCTACTGTCTCTGTATCAGAAAGAGCTCAATTTAATGCCAGTCTTTGGGCTGCTGTGTTTATATGACAACTTTCTGCAGTAATTTTATATACGCTTACCTGTTTGAACAGAAGCTACTTAACTTGAAGCAGCTATTGTAAAATAATACTCTGAATATTAATTAAAGTCATTATAGACTTTCTCGTTCTAGTAGATTTATTTATTAACAAATTTTTATATACAGTCATCAGATTATGTAGCGCTTTTACAGAAAATACTTCACATTCCTGCACTATTGGAGCTATATTCTTTATTCCCTGATATAACACTAGGGTTAATTAAGTCAGCAACCAATTAACCTTCCAGCATGTTTTCGGAATGTGGGAGGAAACCCACGCAGACATGGGGAGAACATACAAACTCCACACAGACCTAGTCCGGGAACCATGACCCCAGAGCTGTGAGACACAAGTGCTAATCACTTAGCCACCGTGTTGCCCAACTAGATACAGTAAAAAAAAAATTACAAACATTTTCTCATATAAGAACCTAATAAAAATCTAACATTATATATGTATACATTTTACAGCGCTTTTCCAAGTGGCATTAAGCCTCAACCTTGGGAATTTCCCCATCCTGATACTGACAATGACGGTGTCACTACTCCTATACAGCTGGCAGCTTTCATACTACAAGCAGGAAAATGGGCTTGAAAGGAGGAGCAATCAGAGTTGGCAGGATGTGTTAACGGTTTCATAACCAGGAAGCAGATTGTCTGGTAAGAAAATGAATTGTAATATGCATTGTAAATTAATATGTGAATGTACACTGACATTGCCTGATACATTATCTAGGACTAAATGGTAAATTGCTTACATAGGAAAATAACGGAACTGCCTGTGCTGAAGCAATAAAATCTAATAAATATCTAGTGGAGGGAGTGTAAGTGGGCACGTAAGTCAGGGTACCTGGGAAGTAGGGTAGCAGAAAGGCAGGTCTAGGAAAGTGATCAGACAGCAGGTGAAATCTGGGGGGAGAAGGTCAGAGGATCATGGTTGAGCCCTAAGGAAAAGGTCAGAAAATTGTGAATCAGTCCTGGGAAGAGTTTAGACAAATTAATAACTAGCCATCACGACTAACATCACAGGGACAATTGCAGAGCTCCCTAAAATTAGATAACCCATTAAATATTTGTATTACATATGTATACTATAAAGAAATGTGTGTGTAGGTTTTACAATGTATAACATTTGATGATTTAAAATACATCGCTCACTCTTTTTACAGTAAAATATAATTACATACTAAAGAATACGCACACAAAAAACAGAGGTTGTGCCCTATCACAGAAAAGTCTGGCACCCATGGGAAACATTGAAATGAAGGAATAGGAGCATGTGCTCATGCTGCCAGCTCAGTAATATGAAAGAATCACCTTGAGGACACAGAACAGACGCTTTCTGGTGGTGAGTGTATGTGGGGGAGGAGAAGTGGTGAGATCATTGCAAAGAGATCCAGTCTGAGTTAATATTTGTCTGCGGTTATATGATGTAAGATTTGAGAATGCTGGCTCCTCAACCTCTCACAGGAACAGAAATAGGAGGGATTTGAAGCAGAAAGAAAAAGAAAAACATAGTGTATGTAGAGGAGGGAGTGAGAGAGACAGAGAGAGAGAGAGAGAGAGAAAGAAAGAAAGAAAGAAAGAAAGAAAGAAAGAAAGAGAGAGACAGAGAGAGGGGAATTATCATTAAATAAACAGAAGGGGTAGGGGAGTTATAAGATTAAAACGATTTAGGATAGGTGGCAATATATGAAAGTAACAATTGTAATAAAGATCATGAAGGAACAGAATATATGACTTGCGAATTCTGAAAACACATGCTCATCAGCAATGGAAGGATTTAGAGCAGTTTGTTTTCAAAAATCTACAATTGAAAGCATAAAAGACTGTATACAATAATCACTACACAGAAGTACTGTATGACTAAAAGTAACAAAAACGTAAAAGTAGACAAACTTCCTTTGACTAACATATACATACAAGTTTGTAAAGACTCAACTAAAATATGCTTATTATTCTATGTTAAAACACATTATTTAAATGCAAAATTGCATTTCCACATGCAGTGTACAATAAAAACACACATACACATCTTGTGTTATTTTTCTTTAGAATTAAAATATGGATCTTCTCTACAGATGCATTTATCAGCCATGAATTCACTGGCTCTAGGTATAATAGAGCCTTAATGTTAACCAGCTACTGGATGATCAACTCAAAAACAGATAAGTGTCTCTAGTAATGCTTCCTTGTCTAATTGTGTCATAATTATGTGAATATTCTTTCATACACTAGGTTAAAGCTTGCCCACCATCTTAGGGCCACCTTAAATTCTATTTATTGACATAAGAACTGAAATTTGCAAAAGTTCCTTTAGTGTCAGTCTAGTCTAACACTTACCCTCCTTCAAAGATTCGTACACGGGGAGGTTCTCCTCTCTTCACTGTTGCCCCTGAATCTTCTGCTTTTACTCTTTTCTCTTCCTCTTTATCGGTTTTTATTGTCTCATGTGCTAGGCTGGGAAGATGAGCCTGGTTTCAATCAGATTAAAACAAGGAAAGATACAGCAAGGTCAAATTTCTCAAATAGTTTCCAAACAAAAAAATTGCAGATTGCACCTAATATTCCAAATTTGCTACAGAAGGCTTTTATTTTATAGCTGTAGAATTATTGATATTACACTAACATCACAGCACATGGTGTACAGTATTTCATAGGAAGAAATTATGGTATAACATATGATACAGAAAAAATCAAATAGATATCAATAATAATCTGTGTAGTATGTATGTCCTGTAAAACTCATAAACTGGACCACCAACAAAGCAGTATGGGTACAGTCTACTTTTTCTTATTTCCCAGAATTGAGGATGTATCTTTTTATCTAATGAGCCTCTTTCCACAGCTAGTGATTGCCTAACAATAACAGCTATGAATTAGTGGTGTAACTAGAAAAAAAAAAAATCACAAACCTTTGAAACCTCTATGAAATGGATCGAGGTCACAGTACATCTGAGATTTACTATGTAGTCTTGTAAAGACACTTCTTTCTTAAGCTGGCCATACAGTAGAGCAGTTATCGTCCCAAACGCACAATTATTGTGGATTGGGCCAAATATCGCTCTAGTGTATGGTGCAGATTTTTTTCCTAAACAGTGATGAAACCTTCCAAAAACACTAGGGCCCGATTATCTCATCTTTTGGAATTCCTGAATGATTATCGATTATCGTTAGCAAAATAGTGCAATGTGTGGGCATTTTAGATAATCATACAATTCTAATGATTTTTTATGTGTAAAATGACTGCTGGACAGACATTTAACACAGAAGGAGAAGGGCAGAGCGCTTCAGAGCCCCACACACTGACAGGCTGCAGTGCTGTGTCCTTTCTCCCTCTGTCTGGCTATACAGTGCTATCTGCCCAGACAGAGGGAGAGAGGACACCGCGCAGCAGCTTGTCAGTGTTAGTTTTTTTTTCCCATTGATATTTTTTTTTTTTTAGCTAACCAATAAGCTGGTTGCACAGCCAACCAATAAGCTGGCTGCAAGGGTCTCCTGTCAAGATTGACAGGAGAACCAGCCAATCAGAGAGAGACTGCAGCCAGCTAATAGGCTGGCTGCAAGCTCTCCAGCAGAGATTATCGCCTCCAGCCTCTTCTAGTGTATGGTGCTGATAGCTGATATCGGGACCTTTCCCCAGGGGAAAATTGTCCCGTTTATCGGCAGCCACACGCTGGGAGCGATAATCGCTCTAGTGTATTCGTACAACGAATTGTGCTGGTGCTTGGTAAAAGTACTTCTAAACATAATGGGCTTGTGACCTGTGAGTCAACTGAGGTCTGTTCTAAATAAACCCCATTATAGGTCATTAATCTAACTTTAACCAAAAGATAACGGTGAGAGTTCCATTATTAAAAACTAAATATATAAGTAATCCCTGGTGTCCTGTATTACCAGATATGTATTTTAAAAATAATTGATGCTTATATTTAACTTTTAAATATTTGTACCATTTGTAGTGTTGTGTTTATTTGTAAAATAGGGATATTTAATGAATAAAAAGCTTCTCAGTTTTACACTTACACCAACTCCCGAGATGGTGTAAAATTTTATGTGGAAGTGCAGTGAAACTGCCCCCTTTCTCATTTAAATATAGTAGAAGAAATATATTAATTAAATTCTGAAGGCAGTGTTTTTGATGCTTCATTATTTTATCATACTGTGGACAAATAAGCTTATGCCACTTTAATATTTAGTGCAAAAACTTTCAAAACACATCACTACAATTTGGTGCAAGCATATGTCATATGCTAATATATTATGTAGAAAACATATTTCAAAGTTTCCTACTCAAATATGTACATCAATACTCTTTTCTGAATGCATTCACTAACATACATTCTGGGTATTTATGAAAACACCTCTAAATAAGCCTTTAGGACCGTATTTAGAGATCCGTTTTTTTTGTGAAGTTCCGTGCGTATTTTTACAATCCGATGAACTGCGCATGCGTAGTAACAAAATTTGCGCAACCTACGTTGATTTTATGCAGGGAAGTCCAGTAGGCACGGACTTGTGAATCGCACGTGGGAAGATCCGTACGGAGGGGTATGGTTATAATCCGTCTGGAGCAAGATCTGTGTAAGTGGGTGGGGGGAGGTATTTCAATTTGAGGGTGCGATGATGGCGTGGTTAGTTAGATACGCACGTATGGCGGCAATATACGCTCGGAACTACACACTTAAACATACGGGTGGGTCGAGGCACTCGTAAGTCACCATCAACCTATCTGCGTGAGGGGAGTGTCATGGGTGTTGCCTTGCAACGGCAGTGCGTATATTTGCGTACTTTAAAGAAACGGATCTCGGAATATGGCCCTTAGATTGTGAACACTATACCTTTACACATTTCATTAGCATTGCTAAACTTTGTTTTTAATTTGCTCCAAAACAGAATTACTGTGATTCCAGCAAAGCAGCTTTTTACAGAACACACAGCCTTGGAAATGGGAATCTCTAGAACTGTAGTTGTTCTACCTTTGGAGCAGTGTTGTAGCATGTGTTTTAAGGGGACTATTAACTATTAAATTGTGCTTTAAGACACAGGAATAAATTATTATGCTGATAATGCCCTTATATAAATAAGTTCAGGTAATAAATAAATAAATAAATAAATAAATTCTCACCTCAGTCATTTTGGGTTTTTGAGTTTGGGAAGGAATCAACAAGTTCAAATCTGCTTTTGGAGTATCAGCAGTAGTGTAAAATTCAGAGCTTGATTTCTGCTTTGACCTCAGGAGAGATAATGCCACCCTGGTTGAAACTCCAGGAAGATTTGGGTTATATAAACTGATACACCAGCTAGAATAAACAGAAGCCCTTCGATCGGTTTGCTGAGTGTGATTTGGCTTGACATAGTTCAAGTAGCACCAACTGACATTGGTAGTTGTGTGGAGAGTTGGAAAAGTCTGTACATTTTTAGATTCTGCTTCTTCACTGGACATAGTAACATGGAAGCTGACAGAAGTCCTAGAACTTGGTGGAGTACTGGATGATGTGGGAACAAGTAGATCTTTATCATCCATTTCTTCCTTTACCTTTACATCATCCTCTTCTAGTCTGTATTTTTCAGGTGGTTTAATATTTGATGGGTATATAGTAGTAGTGGACAACTGGCTTTTATATCTTTCTGTTACCAATAACGTTTCAAGAATGGCAGGAGGTGGAGAGGTTATCTGTAACCTGCTTTGTGGCCTGGTAACTAAATTTGAAGGTCCACTTCCTTCCAATAAAGACTGCTCCTTAAGCATCCTTCCCTGAATGATCCCTTCTGTATCCTCCTCTTCTTTTACTCTTTTTTGTTGTTGGGTTTCCATTGTAAGCTCCAGACTGCCTGCAGGTGATAACATACGTTTACTGCCACCAACAGATGATGAGCTTCCATCAAATCCGAGGACACTGTCAACAGAAGAAGTGAGTGGAATGTAGCGGTTTGGTTCTGTCCTTGGATTTGGCACACAAAGGAAAGGCATATCACATGTGCTATGGTCATCGTCTTTTGGTAAAATATGTGATAAATCAAAAACCTTTGAACGTCCTTCATTTATTTTATGCATAAAGGAGGATGGACTAAAGTTAGGCTGTGTAACAAGAACTTGTGAAAGGGTGGTGTACATAGCATTACCATATGAAGGCATATGCGTTTGAACTCGGACAGGAACCACTAGTGATACAACAGGTTCTGCACATGCAAGGGTCACTTGAGCAGGAGCTTCCAAAGATGATGGACTATGAGTTGGAGTGTGTATGCTTTCTGCAATATTATCTTTGCAAGGCGAATGACTTGATGTAACCAGGGCAGGAGAGACGTCCGGTTTTATTTGTGGATATTCCTTACCAGAATGTGCAGACACTGGAAGAGCAAACTGGTGTTGCATAGGTAACAAAAATGTGGGGGACAATGATGAAGACAATGGATAAGGCATGTGTAAAAATGGAGAGTGGGGCCTAAAAGGCATATCAACAGCATGTGATGTTATATGCTGGGGCATCTGATGGTGGTCTGAGTGCAAAACAGCTGGCTGTAAAGGAACTGGTGTATGAAAAACAGACTGTGTGACTGGCTGCAGTGAAAATGGAGCAGGAATATTACTCATTGTTTGAGAAGGAAAGAGTTCTGAAATATGCTGAGGCAAATGCAGTAGTGGCCGAACTGGGAAGAGAGATAGCTGTTGTGATAGGTAGCATGTTTCAGTTTCATCAGACAAAGTTTGAACAGTTCTTGTATCGGAACTTGGTTGTTCCTTGGGGGACATACTGGAAGATTGCTTTTGAGAACTCATGCCAGGTATATGGCTTGAAGAGGAAGGCTGATCTGGTTCTTTCCACTCTCTATGCATTAATTCTGGTTCAAGTTCCACATGTCTGCTTAGAGAAGTTTGTCGAAGTGAGAAGCACTTCCTTCTCTCCTGAGCTGTGGGTACTGATGTTGAAGCAGAAGATGTTAAACTTCCATAATCAAAAGATTTGCTTCTGTTCTCTGAAACTTGTGATGTGTGAGACACATTTGGTGTTTGCTCAGAGGAAGATCTTCTCATTTCTCTAGCATGGTGATGCTGGGAAGGAACAGTGAGCATATGATGTCCAATCAACTTCTCTGAGAGTTGGCCTGATGTTTCTGATTTAGCACTCTCTTCTCGGTCAATTGAGATTGAATGACTTGAAGCATGTGAAAGACTGCTTTCCTGACTAGGGCTGCGAGTAAGGGACATTGATTCAAAGCTTGAGTCCCCAGATGAATGAGCCATTTCTGCTAGGCGTAGCCTCTTCTTTTTTGGTGGAAGTTTTTCTGCTGGAAGTTGTGCAAGAGTTTGACTTCTCTGTGGCCACTGAAACTCTTCAACTTTTTCTTGTTCTTTGGGAGGATCTTCATGTTCACAATCTGGCTTATCTGGTTCTTCTGTGACTAAGATTTCTGGCACTTGAATGTTGCGTTGGCGCACTAACTTAGGCTGTACAGGGTGAGATGAATGACCATGAGGTCTTACAGTATGAGAAGACATTTGTGTTAGAGCAATATCTTCCTCATCAAAACTGCTCTTTTTTTCCATGGACTCAGATTTTTCAAATGAGCTAGTGTGTTGAATCACAGAAATTTCTTTAGACATTGTAGTTTTTTCTTTAGTTTCCAGAGCTAATGTAGCGGTATGGACATCAGACGATGATGCAGATTCACTTATTTTGCTAGATTGACTGCACAATTCACTAGACAAATTTAAAGATGAAGAGGCAAAGTGGGATTCTAGAGGTGGGGTTGAGGTTGGATAATCAGACCAGTCAACTGATTGAGGTTCTTCTTCATCCCCAAGACTTTTCTCTTTCCGTCTTTTCCGTAAAGTCGATATCTCTGTACTTGGTACTAACTTGTAATTTAGCAACTGAGGCCATGTTTCATGCTCCGATTGTCCTTTTCTAGTTTCCACAGAGCTATGAGATGACAAGCCTTCAGGTTTTAAAACATGCAATTCAGAGCAGTAATATTTCTTATGAGTTTCATAGTTTCCCCTTTTTTTGTAACGAGCACCACAAATATTACATTCATAAATCATACCCTTTACTCTACTCCCTTTTTTTGACTTTCGAGAAATGTCAATATCTTTAACTTCAGGATCATCAGAGGTTTTGCTAGCAACGTCTTTGACTGTTGAACTACTTTCTTCTGAAGAATAGTCCATTCCTAAAGGTATCTCTATTGCTGGTTGTCTCTTTAGCAAACGTGGATGTGAAGAGAACACATGACTCTGGCTTAAAGCTTCAGAATCCACAATTCGGTCATCAAATGAATAACTAGCTCTGAACAAATGTGGTGAACTTACACTGCAAGCTGAAGAAGGCATTGAGTGGCTTCGAAGAAGAGGCACGTTCTCTGTGGCACTGTGGGATTGATGCATGGAAGAAAATGAATGTTCAGATTTTGTCTTCTCAGACAACATCTTACTATCTACTTGAGAAATGGAAACTGGAGACTTGACATCAAACTGAAAGGGTTCACGACACAAAGCTGCTTTAGGGGATTCAATGCTGCTTCTCCTAGACAGTGAACTTCTTCTTGGTTTAACACTATCAATCTCACTAGTATCCACAACAGCCTCATTAATAGTAATTAATTTGGTTATATGCTCAATTACTTGTGTCCTAGGTACAGATATTGGTGGTATGCTAGTTTTTTCTTCAGCTGTGCCTAAAAGTGGTGAAGCAGCTGCTAAAATAGAAGTTCTTTGTCCAATCCTTCCACATTTACCCAGAATAATTTCTGCATAAGATTTTGCATTGGTGTTTGGTGGACTTATTTGCTGCTCTGCACTTTCTGAACGTGAGAAATAACCAGATTCTGTACTTCCTTTACTTCCTGGGCTGAGAAATGTCTGTTCTTCACTGGCCTTTTTTCTCTCACTTAACCTAAGTGCCAGTTTTTGTTTTATACTGTGAGTATCTTCTGACTTATGGATGAGTTCAGATGAGAGATCAGAAAATGTAACACCCTCTTCAGAGGTATGAGATATGTTTTGTTGTGACAGAGAGAAAAGATCATGGCTTGTACCTTGTTGTCTTGATGTCCCTTGGGAATCACATGTTGGCAAAGTATATTTCTGTTTTGGTGATAGTTCCACTAGATTTGACATTGTGCTTGTCTCATCCTCAGAATCTGTGCTTTCTCCTTCCGATGGATCATCAATCTCTTCTCCTCCAAGCTGTTCCATCTCCAAGTTGGATGAGTATTTCTCTACTCCAATTTCTGATGTCAAACCTGCTTTAATTCTGTGAGCATGTGACTTCCTATGCTTATATAAATTGCTTTTTGTCTTGAAGGAAAACCCACAAGGGATGCAGGGATAAGGGCGCTCCCCGGTATGAGACCTGATATGTTTTTGTAGAACACTTGGCTTGGTGCAAGGCCGGCTGCAGTACTGGCATATATATTTGCCTGGTTTTGGGGGTTTCTTTTCTTTTTTATGGGGCTCATCCACTTGTTTTACAGAAACCTGAGTTGGTCGCTGGACAGGAGTTGGACGTGAGTCTTCTGCCGGACGACTGAGACTGGCATGTAGTGCAGATGAAGAAAAAGACCTGGATGGACCAGACTGTATTGGATCTGTAATTTTCCATACAGGCACATCACGGCCAAGCTCTGTATCCACACGAGGGGCCATGAATGCTGGTGAAATAGGTTGTGACTTTGAAACGTGGATTTGTTCTAGCAGTGGTACTTTTGGTTTGCACGGTCTTCCCACTCTCCTAGAAGGGCCTTCTCTTGCAATCTTTAAGGAGCTTGGAAAATGCTGCTGCTGTGGTAAGAGGTCTTCCTGACCACTAACTTGTTGGTCTCCTACAGAAGACAGTGCACCTTGCACCAACTCTCCTTTGTTCTGCCTTTTCCTCACACCTTCCTCCGACTTCCTTGTGCTCTTCTGGCCTTTCTCTGGCTCCATCACCTACCCCAGAGGCTCTCCGTGCTATTTTTGCAAAGTCCTAGGGAACAGTACTTACTAACATTCATTATAAAATAGAAAAGGAATCTGCTTTGCACCCTTAAGGGACAATTGTTATGAACAAAAAGATAGTTTAAGGTTTTTGGTCAAAGTTTCTATTTGGAAAAAAAAATAAAATAAATATAAAGTTTAAGTGCCAATATCAACATTTGTATTCCATGTTCAGTCACTTAAATAAGTATACAAACTGCAAAAACGATAGTAGAAACATTCCAGTCAACTCCACAGAAAGTTTGGCTCTTGACATTGTTGTCAGTAAATTGCACTATTCCAGCAGTGGAAATTTTGCTTGTAAAGTTTACAAATTCAAAATGTCTTAAGCCAGCATGTTGTTGGTAGTGCCACTGATCTAAAAAAAAAAAGAAAAAAAAAATTATGTAAATATATAACATATTTGAAAGATAAGTTAATAGAGATATTTAACAAGCACATGAAAATTTATTAAGTACAAAGCAAAGTATATGAAAGGATCTTTATAAATAATAGCAACAACATTTTATTGCTTTTAGTTGACCAAACTAGCATTCTTAATTAAAAAGTAATTCTACAAAAAAAAAATAAAAAAAAAAAATTGAAAAATACAATTATATACGGTAAGTACTCCACAATTCATTCAGCTAGTGATAACTACTTTATAGGTTGACAAAGTTACAGGGTTCAACTTAATATGAGGGGTGTAGATCCTTCAGTTCCCATGGACCGAAGGATAGAAAGTATAGAACACGACGCTC
>WWET01002479.1:72039-86814 GCA_011038615.1 Limnodynastes dumerilii
AGTTATCTATAAAGAGAAAAAGATATTTAGCAGAAACAAAACCCATCGCTCCTAAACAATAGTGTGCTATTTCTTTAGCAGGTATAAACTAGAAAATATTCCATAAATGGACAGGTTTCTACTTTACTATAACTAAACAAAACCACACATACAGGTACAACCTAAAAAGCCTATGTTAAAATATCTCAAAATGTGTGGTTTGTTTTTGTTCTTGGTACAGAAGAACAGATTAAACACAGGTGCAATGCTGCAAGTATTGATGCTGTGTGAATGAGGAAATACAGGCAGGAAAAACTATATATAGACAGAGAAAACTAGAGCATTTTAAAAATAGGCATTATTCATGTGTTTCCAATCTTGTTTTCCTCTTTTGGTTGCAATGCAAATTCCGTAAATTTATATAACAGATTTTTTTTTACACACCCCACAGAGGTACCATAATAGATGTCAATTTGCATCGCAACCAAAACTATGCGGTCTTTACGGTCAATTAAATCGGGCCTATAGATTTAAATTTCTCTTGGTCTTTCCTTTCCACTACAAACAATGGACCAGATTCACAGATCCGGTTTGAGTTAGGTGCGGACAGACACGCACCTCACTCACCCGCCCTTCCCCCATCCCGCCCCCCTTTTTAGGTACCTTATGGCACTTACGATGCAACTATCCGTGCAATGCCCGCAAGGAAATTGGCGCTACCCGCCCCCCCCCCCCCCCCCCCCCCCCCCCCTCAAAAACCCCCCCCCGGCTAATCTAAATACCCCCCCTCCCACTTCTACCCAAACCCTCCCCGTGGTGGTATTACGCCACCTCTTTTTACCTAAAATAGTTGTGCGGTCTTTAAAGACTGCATGGAAGCAATCTATGTACTAAAGCGGTGTATTTTGTAGTGTATACACAAAACTAAACTGCTAGAATTTGTTGAAGGGATACTAAAAAACTTACGTAGTAAGTTAGAATACTTGGTGTTATGGAAGAGAGTTGACAGTCACAGGCTGACTAAAGAGCTGAAAAGGGGAGGGAATAGCAATATAACGACAACATATTTCCCCCTACACACCCTGTGCAAAAGACAATAGTACCCACTAGAAAAAAAAAATACCAAAATCCCCAAATAATTCTTATTGCCAGATTTAATTTTTAGGGCCAGATTTACTAAGCTGCAGGTTTGGAAAAGTGAAGATGTTGCCCATAGCAACCAGTCAGATTCTAGCTGACATTCTCTGAGATTTTACAGTATGTAAAAGTAAGAGCTACGATCTGACTGGTTGCTATGGGCAACATCTCCACTTCTCCAAACCCGCAGCTTAGTAAATCTGGCTCTTAGAGTAGAAGCATTTAACAATAAAGATACAAATACATTATTATTATTTACTTATTAACAGGTTACAGGTTTTAATATATCAGATTACATAGCGGTTTATAGAGAATATTTCACATTCACATCAGTCCCTGCCCCATTGGAGCCACATTCTAAAATCCCTAACACACACGCACGCATGCACGCGCACACACACACACGCACGCACACTAGAGTTAATTTATTGAGTAGCCAATTAACCTACCAGCATGTTTATTGGAGTATGGGAGGAATCCAGAGACCCAGAGGAAACCCACACACACACACACATGGGGAGAACATGCAAACTGCACACAGATAAGAAAAATGTAGGAGAGAGAGGTAGTCGCACTAATCACCTGCAGCCCTTTTTCCTACACCTGGAGGGTCTATAACCTCCAAAATAGTAAAACGAAAAAGAGGATTGTGGTGGGGAAAAAGGGCACTGGTTTACCGTCCAAGTGAGTTTTTGCCACCTTAATTAAATAAGATATCGTCATTATAAGTTTATGAGTTCCACTGTGGTGAGGTTTATGTAGAATTAAATCCTCAGGAGAAAAGAAATAATGTATTAAAAAACAATTTAACCGTCACCACTTTGAGAAAGGGCTCTTCCCGTCCGAAACACGTCAGTTGGTGTTTTGGTATCCACCACAGCTTCAACATCCAGTCGCAGGCTTGAGATTGTTCAGGACGTGTTCCGTCTTGCTACCAGCCGGGTATTCAGTAGCTCCCTGCGCACCTCTAACTCTTCTTGGGTACGAGAACGGTTTTCAGATTTTGTTTGATTCAGGACTTTGTGCAATTCCCCTATAAATGTTTTGATATTTTGAACATCTTCGGTTGTTTTATGATTACTATTTATTTATTATGAATTAGAAGTCATGAATTTTAAGAATATTAAATATTGTTTTTTAATACACTATTTATTTTCTCCTGAGGATTTAATTCTACATAAACGTCACCACAGCGAAACTCATGAACTTATAATGATTGATATCTTATTTAATTAAGTTGCTAAAAACTCACTTGGATGGTTCACCAGCGCACTTTTCCCCACCACACTACTCTTTTTCCACACAGATAAGGCCTAGTCCGGGAATCGAACTCATGACCTCAGCGCTTGTGAAACTTAAGTGCTACTCACTGAGCAACAATGCTGCAAGGCTACAGAGCAAATACAGAAAGGTGAATTTGTTGACTTTTACACCCTTACAGAGTTAGGAAAGAAAGGATTAGCAGAGGCAGAAGAGGTATACATGAACTATAGCAACTGGCTCATGGGCCTATACATATTCTCAGCCTATTTACTTAGAGACTAGGCCTCATGAACAACAAAACATGATAAGCTACATGCATTTAATTCACGGTATGTGCAAAAAAAAAAACACGGAAATGCTTGGCGCATTTATGAGCAATTTCACAAAAAACAAACAGGTCAGACAATCACAGAATTTGGATACAGCAGGGGTAACGTATGCCCTCTGGCATTAGAGGGCTTACAAAGAATGAGTGCCCCTAGTGGGCAGGAATGTAGCTAAGCCAGGGGAATAGAGGCATTACTGGAAGTGGGAAGGGAGAGTTGGGAGGGGGTAGGGAGAAGTAACCAATAGGGAAAAAGAGAGGGGTAAGGGGAGGCCATTGTTCTACAAAAAGAAAACTAGTTTCTATCAATCATCTCTTTTCAGAATATACTTATTTTTAAGTGAGTCCTTATGAGTGTGTCACTTAAAGTAAGGAAGAAAGTAAACCAAACAAGCAGCAAGAACAACCAACTATAGCCTTGAGTTATTAAGCAGATACAAAGGGAATAAACAGTTAAGTGCATAGAAATGAATCATGGAGTGCCTTATGTTTTAGGTTAACACCATTTGCACAACATCTCAAAAATGAAATATCCCCAAAATATTAAGCCACTGGTAAAGGCTTCTCATTCAAAGAGGATAACATAAAGGGATTTATTAGATGTGACCATAACAAAAAAAACTATTATACCCAGGCATAATTATTTTCTATACTGTATGTAGAGTTTATTATAGCAATTGGCATCAACCCTCTTTACTGAGTGCTTTACAATTTTAAAATACAGTACAAACATGACTATGCAATAACAAACAAACTAGGTGGGTAAGAGGGCCCTGCTCAGAAGCTTACAATCTATAGGACAACATCGCACAATGGACCAGCCAGATTAATTGGTAAAAGAGCTCAGTGCTCTGTATGATCCAGTCACACTGTTAGTAGCAGCGCTGATGGGAATTTTAGAATAGGATGAGAGAGTGTGCGAGTTTGTGTTAATCATGTAATAGAAAGGGAAAATGGAAAGAATGAAGAATACGATAAGGTTGTCTGGAGAGGTAAGTTTTAAGAGAGTGTTTGAAAATTTGGAGAGCAGAGGATAGTCTGAGGTAAGGAACGTTATTCCAGAGAGTGGGTTCACACCTATAATCGGAAATTAGAGCATTTATGTGTAGAAGAGAGTCATGTGATGATCTGAGGGAGCGATCTGGGATATACCTTAAGACAAGTGAGGTTATGTATGCAGGTACAGTCTTGTTTTTAAAAAAGAGCAGAATGAGGGATCACAACAGGTGTGTGTTCCCTCCAGACCAACATAAACGAGTGCACTCCAAATCACAATTCTTTTAGAAAAATATTTACTCAATTTATTATTGCATATAGTTTCAATTTGTTAAAAAACATCACATAACACAAGACTTTGGACAACAATTAATTAAAATAGCCCATACATTTCCGTTCTAGTACATAGGTGATTGACACATATACAAGGCTAGCAAACATGCCTAACCCTCACTACCAAAACAAATAAAAGAAAATAATAAAGCCACCTCACGATGGCGCTTCACCCACTTAAGGGCTTCTACTCACCCTACCTACGGCCAGCCTTACGTATATACAGTGGGTAGGGTAGAGTACAAAAGTACAATACACAGACATAGAATACACGGTAGTGTTAATACAGTCACCAACGGAAATGAGGGCAAACGAGCAGGACACCGACACGTGTTTCGCTCAGCAGCTTTTTCAAGGTGAGTATCCTAGGTTTAGTTAGGGCTATTTATCACGCCCCGAGTTGCGTCGTATCAGCGGCTAATTGGAGTATTCCGGCCCTCCTCCTAAGCCGTCATGGAGACATGTCAACAGAGAGAGACGGATTGAATCTCCCGTCACGCCTCCCCTCTAATTTTCTAGCAGCTGATCATGAGTACAGTGTTTCTCTTCTGTCAGCTCAGGATCTATTAGTGTAACAGAAGTTAGTATGTCTCTTCCATCTCCTCTTGTTCCGATGTAGTGATAGTATAGTCCATTAAGCGTTAGCATTAGTAGTTATTTCGATCGATAGTGCCGCTTCCAGTTGTATCGAAGTGGCAATGGAGTACTTAGGTCGTTATCATCAATGTGGATCTTAATCGTCTCCTTAGATGTGACCTGCCTTGAATAAAAATATGTAAATAAAGGTTGATGATACACAGACAGCTACTACAGATTAGCAATTGTGCTCCAATATTAAGACACACAAGTCATAGGAATCTGTAGAGATCAATTCTACATAAAGAAGTTAGATGTGGAAAGTTGCCCTAAATAGCACAACCTATATACTTATGCTTAAAGATATATTTATCATGCTCTTATAAATGGTAAGGTACCACAAAAAATTGTACTTCAAATTCAGATTTAGAATGTGACCAGTCGCACAGGATCATACGTAAGTAATGAAGGCTGTGAGCAACTCTCATTAGTGGTACATCCCATAAAAGGCAAGCAAAAAATGGGGTTCCACATCTCACACCCATGGAGGTGGGATCCCAAAGAAATCATCTTTATTCTACATTCTCTATAAAGCAGGCAGCTTTTCTGATACAAAAACATACATAAGTATTCTTGAGAAATGCCTCCACTATTCGGGACTACCCAATGTGCTACTCAGTGGGAAAGCAAAACCCGGTAATAGCCTAGCCAAATGTGATATATTAGTCACTAAGATTGGCAATAAAATTATCCGGTAACAATATAAAAGTACATTGAGACAAACATCCAAAATTGAATATATGGTAACATATGGACCCAGCTGAACCTGCAGTTATCCTCCACAATGCCATACCTATTACACACCAGTGCAATAAGGTATGTATTATAACCACAAGTATCACTGTAATTGATTAATACACCATCCATAATTCTCCAACTACAGGAAGGCCCCATATTCATTTTTTTCATTGAGACCATATGGATGTACTGAATTCATTAAATATATATATTTCGCTTCTGTTTGCTGCAGTTTTTTAATCAAATTACCCCCTCTCAGGGTTCTCTGTACCTTGTACATACCATACATGGAGGTGCCTTCCAGATTGCAATTATGGTGAGCCAGATAGTGTCTAGCTACACTAGTAAGTGTCTTGAACGCCAGTTTGTCTTTGGCTGCATTTCGAATATTTCGGGAGTGTTCTCCCAGTCGAACTCTAAGTGACCTACTGGTCATTCCAATGTAGCATTGCCCACAGGGACATCGAAGGCAGTATACCACCCCCTGTGTGGAACAATTAATAAAGGAGGAAATTAAATGCGTGTAGTTAAACCTATCCACAAAATCTCTGAATACGGCCCGCAGTCTCCATTTCCAAACATCTACCAAATGTGTCATTCTGAAGAGCTCAGTGACTTTAAGCGTGTTACTGTGATACGATGCCACCTTTCCAATAAGACAGTTTGTGAAATCCCATCCCTGCTGGACACTGGACTGTGGAGCAGTGGAAACGTGGTCTGTGGAGTGATGAATGAAGCTTCTCTATTTGGCTGTCAGATGGGCGAGTCTGGGTTTGGTGGATGCTGAGAGAACGTTATCTGCCTGACTGCATTATGCCAACTTTGAAGTTTGATGGAACAGGGAAAATGATATGGGGCTGTTTTCAGGGTTTGGGTTAGGTCCCTTATCTCCAGTGAAGAGCAACCTTAATGTTTCAGCATATCAAGTCTTTTTGGACAATACAATGCTTCCAACTTTGTGGCAACAGTTTGGGGAAGACTCTTTTTCTATTACAATATGACTGTGCACAAAGCAAGGACTATACATGGTTTGATGGGTTCGGTGTGGAAAAACTTGACTGGTGTAAATGGCAAATAAAGAAAACCCATTAGCAACATAGGAAAGTGGCACAGGCTCCTGACGTACAATGCACAGCTTCAGCGCACATGACCATGTGATTCCATCTGCGGGGGTTACGCAACTGCCCAATTCCCTACGTCCTATCTAAAGTTATGTGCGTTGATGTATGCTGGATCAGGTCATGTGTAACAGAGAAAGCCATGAACGATAAACCTCTCAATGCATCATCCAAATGTTAATATACATTTCAATTTCCAAACCAACTATGTTTATCATCATAAAAGATCAAATCTAGAAGTTTGTATTTGATATTATATACTGTATATAGTATGATATTTTGCAAAACTCCCTCAAAACCCACTTCTTATATATATATATATATATATATATATATTTATTTATATATTTATATATATGTTTATACGCAATAGTGCTTTGTTTCACCATTAATGAGCTCTCTGCAAGCATGGCCTGAACTTACCACCCCTATCCACTACTCCCTTCCCTAGTTAAATAATTCCTTTTATCTTGTATAGGGCTGCATAGACAAATACTTTTGCCCACTTGAACCTCTCTCTATGGACATATTGCACTCTTTTTTTAGTGCTTGGAGTATTTACGCTTTTCGATAGAACCCAGAGCTTTGCTAGTTATCATGTGAGTTTTGTTAATTACGTTGCATCAAAACAATTACACTGGAGATAGTCTTGTCTATCTCTATAACTCCCCTATTGTCACGGTCTGCGGCGGCAAGCGCCGCACTTACCTGTCCAAAAGCAGTCTGGCAGCAGCTTCCCCACTATGTGCCACTCTCCAGCCCTCCAGAGGTTCCTGCAAAGGTCTCCATTACAGTATGTGTGTTTGTGTCTGGGATTAGGCATCTGCTTCATTACATTCCTGATGCATGTGCATCTCCATCTTGCCTCCTGTCAGGTGATTCCCAGCAGCCACTCAGGTGCTCCTCTGCGCACACATGATTCCTCCAGCCAATCTGTGCACTGGGCGGACTATTTAAACTCTGTGCACAGTCCATGCTGTGCCCAGATCAACTTGGTCTTCTAGGAACTACTTGTTCATTCTAGGTGCCTGGCTGTCCTTATATTGCCTCCTGATTCTGTCTGCTGATCCTGGTGCTCCTGCAATCTGGTAACCCTGACCTGCCTTGCATCGTGGCACCACTGGTCCCAGCAGTGCCTGGATCTCTGCTCCTGCAATCTGGTAACCCTGAACTGTCTGCCTATTGCATTCAAGTCAAGTCTGCCTTGTATCTTGTATCTGGTTCAAGTCACTGTTACTATACAGTTTTGCCTGCCTATTGCATTCAAGTCAAGTCTGCCTAGTATCTGCTTCAAGTCACTGTTGCTATACAGTTTTGCCTACTGTTGCTACCCAGTCAAACCTGCCTAGCATCAAGCTCAAGCATACTGTTGCTATACAGTTTAGTCTACTGTTGCTACCCAGTCAAACCTGCCTAGCATCAAGCTCAAGCATACTGTTGCTATACAGTTTAGCCTACCGTCGCTACCCAGAACTGCCTGATCCATTGTCTGGTCTCAAGCCCTTGTCCTGCCGTCCCGGTTCCGCTGTCCTGGGTCCTTTTCTGGTTCCAGTTGCTGTGTTCCTCGCAGTCCGGTCCAGTAGCCTTGCGGTCCAGCCAGTACCAGCAACCCAGCACGCCAGTCCGGCGCAACCCGGTCCTGTCTTCACGCCAGTCCGGTCCTGTCTTCACGCCAGTCCTGGTACAGCTTGCTTCTGACTTCAGTCCTGATCCAGTCAGTTCTTGACCCTGTTATCCAGCTATCAAGCTACCCAGCTATCCTGAACTTTGCACTCAAGTCCGGCCACCAATCTGCTACTCTCTGGACATTCACCCCTCACTCTATTCCTGTCTTGTGCAGCCATCCTTATTAAAAGTCACTAATTCTACTTCACTCCTGCTCGTCTGTAACTTCCCTGGAAACCCGGGACAGGTCTTACCATTCCTCGCAGTTCGTGATACCTATCTCCTTTGTTTTAAGTATTTTGGGAACTTTTGGTGGGAATGAATCCCCCTATATAGGCAGGTCATCCAATGCATTTGTTGATATACCAGGTCCTAGCATCATCATGAAGCTTGGGGGGCTAATTGACCTCAGAATCTGCTACAGATTAGCCAACACTCCACTGAACTATCTCTTGTTGTGTTCTTGTTCTTGCATGTACCAACAGCCTCTTCTCAATCTACCCCGTCACAAAACAGTAGGATGTATAAACATCGCCCTGCCACAAGAAAACTTCCCCTTTACCCCATCTCTATAAACAGTTGCAGGATGGTAACCCTCATGGACTACAGGGCATTAATTACCATACTGCAGAGGAGACAGCCTAAGAGATATCTAAACTTATTGGCTCAGGTCCGTTGGTTAGTGAAATTATGTACATTTCTCTCTCTCTCTCTCAGGATAAGGATATATCATTATTCTTCATTACATTGAACCAGGAGGAACTGGATTAACAAAAAGCTATTCTTTGAGGGTTGATACTTATCACTTCCCCACTAAATCCTTTCTCTGAACCCACTGACACTTTGGACTGGATCCAGACTTGCGATTGGCACCCCACTAATGCATGCAGAGTGCGTACGTGGGTGTTTTGACTGTGTTTCTTTGCTACTTTTCATATTTGTTTTAGGAAAGTTGAATGAAAATATAGAATTGAATCTACTATTTTACATGCACCCCCTACAGATGTTACGTGCATCTTACGCACGTAACAAAATTTAGTTCCGTACAAAAGAAAATCCACAGTAAGGGGCTGTGCTTCACTTCCACTCGCCAAGGTGGGAGGGGGGAGTAAGTAAATTGTACAGTGTGGGATGTACGACCGCTGATCCGCATGTTTCAGTTAAGGCAAACTTATGGCAAAGCTCGCACTAGAGAGGGGAGTGAAAGGGGGAGTCCAAAATGTTATGTTGTACATTGGAGGTAGCGGTTCAATCCAATATGGGGTTTGGGGCCAGGTTGAAGTCACCCAATATTTCCAAGTAACCCTTCCTGGCTCTAGAAATCACTTCATACACTTTCTTGGGGAATGGAACAGGAAGCAAGTTTAGTGCGCATCTAGCCACAAGTGTGACCTCTCTTAGCAATATGAGATATCTGAAGTCTTGCAACTTTGGATTGGAGGGTAAAAGTGAGATGAACATGTATTAGCATGGTGACCCTAATCGTCCTGGCTGTGCTATTTGCCATTAACACGGTAGGGTATCTAATCTTCCTAAATGCGAGGGGAACAGTGGATGAGAAGTATGTCTCCTGAAGTGATGCAACATCTATTTTCAGTTTATGAAGGGTATCTTTAAAACTTTAACATTCCTTGTCAAAAATGTAACCATAATCCAAATAAGCAGAAAAGCTAAAAGTATCGTTAAATATGTAGGTAAGTGAGAAAGGCAGTGTACATGGCAAAAAAAGTGGTAAGTACGATGAGGGACATATGGGAAAGAAGGGACTGGAGAAAACTAAATAGGCCTCTAATATTGGACTGAGAAGTTGTCGCAGGGGGAATAGAGTCCTTGTGTTGTTTTTATATTGCCGAATTACTTATCACTGATTTATATTTGTAAATTATACAGCCAAACTTTTTTATGTAATTCAGCAGAGCTATAGAAGGAGTGATGGCTTTGTGCTTATTACACAATTTAATTTACTGAAGCCTTAACAGCCTGGTACCCAGGCTGATAAAGCTTCAATGAATTCAAAAAGGCTTTTTCATGAACTATTACTGTTTCCCTTAACTATTTGGTATCAAGAATCTGCAAAATTAACTACAAAAAGACTCAAAGGTATTACTAATAATAGTACAATCAAAAAGGAAAACATGAACACATCATCACAATCTAATGATGCAATAATGAAACAAAGTGTTTTGCATATTGCATGGTTTCCAGTTTTGGCATAGTGGTGAGGAAGTACCTATATATAGCTGGGTTTCCTCCCCTGCAATTCACTCATGCACCCACACACCCTCCTATAACAATCTATTTAAAGCTGCCTGACAAATATCGCTTCTTTACACTGAAGCTAAGTGGATGTGGTCAGAACAGAGAGGAAGCTCTGATATGACGACAGTGACTCAGATACATGGGACCAATTGCAGTCATAAGTACATCATTATGCAGACACAGTTAAATCTTTGGCTATGGTTTTGATTAATATCTTTAAGTATTTATAAATAATTTCTCATTTTATATTGTCTCACTATTGAATCCTACCTTAGGTAACTAATGTTCAAATTCCATTATGTTCCACTACTTGTGCTGCACATAATTTTTGTATAAATTGTCTTTTTTATTGAATAAAGAGCACATAAAACAAAATCACAGTTTTAAAGGTTATGTTAAAAAATAAACAAATAATATCTAAATAGATGCCTAGGGGCCAATCCTATTCCCTGCGGTGTTGCCAGCTTATTGGGCGCGATGTGAACATCTCACACATCATGCCCAATAGGTTCAGAGGATATCAGCCAATTCTATTAGAATTTTTGTATCACCCACATTGCACAGTAAACAGGGACAGCCTTCCCCCCTAGAAACATATTAAAACTCTCCTATTGGTGCACTGCAGGTCAAAGTTAGCCCAGGCTGCCATTAAACGCTTGAGAATCCTAGCACTTGTAGAACTCCAAACGCCGGCATGCCCATGGCTTAAAGGGTAGGCTGGCATGTGGGGAACAAAAACTGCTGCGTGCCCTGACACCCAGGGCCCACTGCAGCCAAGCTCAATAATAAGAATGAAACCATAAATTAAATAAACAAAAATAAAAACAACCTTTCATAATTACCAACTGGATCTTCATCTGTAAGGTCCAGTCTTGTAAGCTTTTAAATTTTAGACATGCTTTGGGAAGAAAACAAATCCTTTCTAAGCACTGCACAGGTTATGCATGCAAGACTGCCTGCCACAGAAGGTCTAATCTGCCAGCCGCAACCTGTTTACAACATGCTGACCAACTAAATAAAAAAAATGGTTTTAGACTTGATATTATCATTATTTATTGCAATAGAATGGCATGATCTGAACATCGTGTCCAAACTATATGCAAATGAGCTAACAATGCACCCAAAGCCTACATTGCATGGAACCTAGCATTAATGGGCCTAATTCAGACTTAATAATGACAGCCAATTTACGCATACGGCTTGCGATATCTAGGATATCTTATACATATCTTAGTAAGTTATGCAAAAACAAAGAGGACACACCGCACTAAGGAGGAGTCAAATTTCTCACATATATGTTAACATACCCTCCAACTGTACCGATTTAGCCGGTACAGTACCGTTTTTTAACGGTCTGTACCGGCAGAAGAGGTTGTACCGACTTGTACCGATAATGGTACAGTCAGTGGTCAGCCAAAAAACTCCCCATACTTACCCTGCGCAAGAGAGGCCACAGAGGATCCTGGCGTCTGGCACTTTCTTTCTGTTTAGACCGCAGCTGCTGCTGCACTGTGGTCTAAACAGAAAGAAAATGTCAGGCGCTAGGATCCTCTGCAGTCGGGTCTGTCTGTGTACTGGCGCTGACGGGGTGACGTCAGCTTCAGTGTGAGGAGTCTGCAAGAGCACGCGGCAGGTGAGTATTCTCTACAATAAAGACTTTCTTCATTTTTTTTTTTTTTTCCTTCATAATTAGGAGGCAGGAGAGACAAGTGGGGATATTGAGGGGACGCAGTAACATGATGATTTTTTTATAGTAAGCTCATATAACAAGGTGAAAAATAAAGAGATTAAAGCCCTGCCCCTTCTCTGGACAAGCCACACTCCCTTCATGGACACGCCCCCCCCAGGTGTACCGATTTTTAAGTAAAAAATGTTGGAGGATATGTGTTAATTGCTAGAACATGGGTGAAACAAAGTGGCAATATTAGTATCAAAAAGGAAGTAATAAGGTTCAAAAGAAAAACCCTATACAGAGGAAAAAAAAGGGGCCACCGTTAAACTGTGCACACCTACTCCTAATAAAAAAATAAAAAAAACTTTTATTGGATTGATGCTCTTTTTTTTGGACGTTTTTTTAGCGATTTCTTTTATGTAAATTCAGCTAGTTTACAGTCCCACCAAAAACTTTGATTTCTTTAAAACCAACCTTAGTAAATTTACCCCATGGACATGAGAACATTTGGAAAAGAGCTAAGGAGGGGAGTGACTTGGCTCCGGAGGACGGACGTGTTTCCCCAGAGCTCTGCCTCGGCTGGCCAAAACCTTTACATTATATCTTCTGCCCTGCTCCCTTCTTTACCCCTCACCCGCAATCACCCACATTTAGGGCCAGATTTACAAAGCTGCGAGTTTGCAAAAGTGGAGATTTTGCCCATAACAACCAATCAGATTCTAGCTGACGTTATATGGTATGTAATAGGAAAGTGAGAGGTAGAATCTGATTGGTTGCTATGGGCATCATCTCCACTTTTCCAAACCCGCAGCTTAGTAAATCTGGCGCTTGGGCTCTTGCCAAGGTGAGAAGTCGGACTTGCACCTTTGTCACGACCTGGAGCGGAACCTCTCCCACTGGTGAGCCCGTGTAGATCCTCAGATGGCTGAATCGCCACTTCTCCCGGCAGGGTACACTGTCCCCACTATAAGGCTGTCCCAGATAAATATATTACTGTGTTCCTAACTATCTCTTTCTGTAGGAAACGTGGTATTTGGCTTCCCCTTAAGCCCCTGGACCAGCTGCCATTTTGGGAAGTCTCTGAGACACATGGGACCCATCTGCCCATCGGCAGCTCTCCTCCACCGCACACTAGAAAAAGAAGAGAAGACGGATCAAGGACTTCTCACAGGACAGACTACCCACGTAGAGAGAATGAATTCTTAAAAAACAAAACAGAGGACCTGAAAAATAGAGAACATTGCAATAACCTGAGGATTCGTAATGTTCCAGAATCAACTGAACCACATTAAATTGATCAGTTCCTAGCTCACTTCTTTATTTCCCTTGTCCCTGATCTCAAGGTACAGAACTTACACATTGAAGGTGCACACAGAGCTCTCATGGCTAAACAAAAAGACTCTGAACCTTCACAGAACAGCATTATCCTGCAATGCATATAGTTTCAAATCAAAAACAGAATCTCCAGTGCCTACAGAAATCAACAATACATCGTTTTTAAGAACACAAAATTTCCTACACAATCTCCAAACGATGAGACCTCCGTAAGATCACTACCATCTTACAGGACCATGGATACAAAAACAAATTAGGCTTCCCTTTTCAGTTAATAATCAACATTAATGGCCGCCATTATATGGTGAGACACCCATCTCAAGCATCTTCGTCTTCTGCTGCTTGTTTGGTATCTTCCACAACCTGTGAAAGTTCCTGATTCACTACATGGACTTCAACATCATTTATCTCAGACCTGTTTCTATCGACTGGCTTGGTATTTCATATCTCTATAGCAATTAGGCTCCTGCCTTGAAATATTTAGTTGTGTAGTTAAGCTTTTGTTAGCTCACATAGATTACTTATATTTCCAATATTATTTTTAACATTAGAAACAATATTACGTTTAGAATTATATGTTTGTTTGTGCAACTTGGTACCCTTTTTATATCTTAGGTACATCTTCCAATGCCTAGTTACCTAGTTATTCATTCTTATAGAAGGGCTAATGAATGTTTCTACTCTTCAACCTCTAAAGAGTAACATTTACCTAGTCACTCTTTCATATGGAAGGGCTTATTGCTGTTTTCTTTTTATAGCCAAAAGCTAATTATATTTAGATTAATATAAACCTATTAGCTTATGTGGGGGTTTTATAAAAAAAAAATAAAAAAATTTGAGTATACAATATTAGAAATAAGTTCACAATTTCTGCTACTTTCTGCCAACTCTATTACTTTTATTACAGTAAGTTTTACACTTGTATATATATTTTATAGTTTGTACTAGCTACTGCATAACCATATAACTAGAGCTAGGCTACAAACGTTTCATCTCTACTATTCTTAGATGTTAGTGTTAATTGTTTAAACCGAAGTTTACACACTACGTCCTTTCCGTGTGTTCCCTTTTATATGCATCTTGTTGATACTCTAGGCTAGACTGCTACCTTATAAGTAGGTTTGCTTATACTATACTAGCACATTAACTTGTTTCCCAGGTGGATCGGTTCATCCCATCCTCTTCTCTTTTCCCCTCACCAGCCAGGCCACTTTCCCTCACCATACACCTGGGAATTTATTTGGAGAGGAGGACTCTGTTGTCCTTCCTCCTTGTGTTCCCTTAGGGTCATACATGTCATCTCCCTTTTCTCCGTATCC
>WWET01002479.1:86837-110526 GCA_011038615.1 Limnodynastes dumerilii
ACGCATGACTATTTGTTTCCCCCAGTCATACTTGGTTAATGGCCCCCTCCATAGTCAGTTTCCCACCCACAGTAGATGTGGGTTAATTTCTACCTTCCCTTCTTTACCATATCTTCTCCTCTTCTCTTTTTCCCCTCATTTATTTTCTCTATCTTTAGGTCTTGCACTTTTCTCTCCTATAACGCTGAACACGCCTCAAAACCTTTCAGTTCTCTTCAGTACGATTCAATCTTTTACATCCCAGCAAAAGGAATGGAATAGCCATTTTGATTCGAAGTTCGGTTCTTTTCCAGCTCACTGATTCAATGGCTGTCCAAGAGGGACAATTTCTAATCTTGGTAGACAAGGTAGGGCACCAATAAATTACACTTGCAAACATCTACGCTCCAAATTTGGTCCAAGGGACCTTTTTCGAATCATTTCTCGATATTCTCGGGAAGATTCACACCGAGTTAACAATTTTAGAGGGCGATTTTAATACGTCTTATCCCCGGAACTAGACCGATCCAACTCAAAACTCTCCTATCCAATGGGTACGTCAACAACACCAGTGAGAAATATGTGCGGGTGGAGCTTTTTGATACTTGGAGAGCCACGGATGCATCGACCAAACAATATACTTATTACTCCACCCCACATAACTCCTATTCATGAATTAACATGATTATGGGGTGTTCTGCGGTCCTTCAACTCTTAGGGCTAGATTTAATAAGCAACGATTTGTTAAAATCTGTATATTTAGCAATTTTCCAGCGATTATAAAATAGCTGTATTTACTAAAGTTAAGTCACCTGAAAATCGTCCAAAATTCTGCCTCTTCTTTTGACAATCACCATGGCATTTTAGGAAAGGCAGAACATATAAATCGCTGTATTTAATCTCTTTAAAATCAACTCAAACTCGGTCGAGAAAACAGAGGTAGGCGTGAGTGTCAATTTACTAGAAATTGGCACTCACTTTAAAAAATAAACCTACCATTTTTATTTTAAAAAAAGAAAAAAAGAAAATATTTATTAAAAGAATAAAAGGGGGACAAATTGTCAGAAAATATGTTTATGGTGGACATTATGTATGTGGCAGCATGTCATTAATCCTTGGCATGCTGCCGCTTATGGTACTAAAAGGCACAGGACACCTTGCAATACCTGGGCAAGGTACTATATGTCGCAGCATGCTAAGGGTTAATAGTATGCTGTGGCTGGGGTTTTAAATATTAACACAAGAAAATACACAACCACAGCACTAGCTAAGTCACAAAAGACACAGAAACTCCCCAATCTGGGAGGTGCAAACTAACACAGCTGTACTAGTATATATAAACAAAGGGGTGGATCACACAGAAATGACCCAATAGCAGCCATTTACTATTGCACAAGTCTTATACCAATCGCAAGTCCATAGCACAGATTTGATTCAATAAAAGTTTAGCAATTTTTAATGGTACAGTAGTACAAAAATAAAAACAGATTGCATATAGTTAGGCAAAATATTAACATATTAAAACGGACCATATGCTCATGAGTTAAATATCTGCAAGAATTAATGCATCGGATGTCACTCACTGCACGCTCATGGACCCACTAACTGCTTAAACAGGAACCTGTCCCTGGAACAGGTACAACGAGCGGCCTCACGGCCAGCGCTTCACCCTCTCCAAGGTAAGTATGCTGTCCCTCCCTGGTCTCTAATGATCGGGTCCAAATAAGGTATAGAGCAGCAGACAGGTCATGTGGAAAAGCACCCCCCCAATGCACACAGAAAGGGTGCGCGGTCCGATGAGCGTTTCGCCAGATGTTGGCTTTTTCAAGGACCCTTATCCTCCAGCATTGTCTCAAATCCATGGATGGACCACTCAAGTTCTCCTTTAATCTTCTGGAGCATCCCAGGGGAAAACCCTTAAGGCGTCTCAACAAAACTAGTACTTTGCTAAAAATTTTACTGAGAAAATACCTATTCCTACTGTATGGGAGGCACACAAGGCCGTGATCAGGGGAGCCATTATTAAACACACTACCCATCGTAAAAGACAATGGAAAAAACAAACTCTTTAAATTCAGAGTTAACTTCACTGGAGAAAATTCACAAATGTGCATTACCCAATCTACATTTCAGAAAATCACAGCAGTCCAGGAAAAGCTTCAGGCTTTGGTAATGGAAAAAAAAATGAAAAAAATCCCTTAGTTGGCTTAATCAACGTTTCTTTGAGAAGAGCAACAAAACTGATACTCTATTGGCTAGACAGCTTAGAGCCTCACAAACTCCAACCAATTAGAGACACTCACAGGAACCTTAGCTATGAATCTGCACCAGTAACACCAGTGTTTCTCACTCTCATACTTCTGGAATTCACCAATATTTAGAAAACTGAAAACTTCCCCAGGTTAAATAGAGCTGCAGCTAACCTTTTAAGCCGTGAAATTTACCTGGAGGAAGCCACATGTGCTCTTTAAACGCAAAAACCTTCCAAAGCTCCTGGCCCCGCTGGTTTTCCAATGTCATATTACAAAACCTTTTTGGACCAACTGCTTCCACACTTTATAACACTGGCCAATCAGATTATACAGGGAATCCATTTCAACCCTGACACGACCCACTTTGTCATAGTTGTGATTCCTAAACCCCACAAGGATCCCACAATATGCGCTAATTATATACCAATCTCGTTATTAAATTTGGATCCAAAATGATTTCACAAACATTCTAGCAAACAGACTCAATTCGGTATGGTATAAGTATAATAAACCTGGGCCAAGTGAGTTTTGTTCCGGCTAGGCAAGCTCTAGAAGATTGGTTACGTTATTCTGTCACATTAATAATTTTAAAACCCCGTCTGTTGTTTTGCTGTTAGACGCCGAAAAAGCCTTTGGTAGATTGGTGTGGTTCTTTATGTTTGAAACTCTACATACTTTTGGATTTAATGGAAAATATCTTCAAGCAATCCAAGCTTTGTATACCATCCTACCCTCTGCTTTTTCCACTTATGCTCACCTCGTTTCAGTCTCAGAAATGGCATCTGTCAGGGTTGTCCCCTCTCCCGGCTACTCTATGCTCTTGATCGAACCCCTTGTAGCTCATATAAGAAAAATTGCTACTTAATTTAAAATTTCACTGCCTTTGAAGATCTGCTATCTTGTGATTTATCTTACCAAGCATTATTCCCAATTATTTCAAGCCAATTACCCACCCTTTCTCCAGGCCTTAAAGGAAAACATTCTGGCAACCTTTATTTGTCTCATGGTTTGAACGCATTCATTTAATCAAAATGAGCATACTCCCCAGGTTGTTGTATCTATTTCAAAGAAGCAGTCTCTGTTCAAGTACCACAAGCTTTCTTGCCAACCCTACAACCCTTTGTGGTCTGTTTATGTGGCAAAACAAAACACCTAGACTTAACCATGGGGGCGAATTGGGGGACCAGTTTGCCAATCTTTACAGATTACTATTCATGCCACTCAAAAAAAAAAATTGGTAGACAGAGAATTATATGACAGAAAAACAACCAGCTTGCTATCTACCCTGGCTCCCCAAGCATTCAGTATATAAAATACCCACTGTGAAATTTTCTCTGAAATCTTCTAAATCAAAGGCTTAATTTAGCCCCTTGCACATCCCCTTTAACTCCTCTTTGGTGTCACCCTGAGTTTCCCTTGGGATGTATACATACTTGGGATCTTCTTAATCAGACTTAATTTTCTTCCTTACCCCTCCCCTTTGACTCCTCTTTTGTATCACTCTGAGTTTTCCTTGGGTTGTATACCAGCTTACGGTCGGATTTGGAAGTTGGCTGGTCTGTCATGATTAACCCATATAGTAGGGTATTTTGTTCCGATTTGCCTTTCCGACTTTTGAGTCAAATTTGAGTTTCACACTACATTTTGGTTCGCGTACTCACAAATTAAAAACTTTTTACACTCACAAAATGAGCCACCCAGGGTCCGTAAGCCCACTTCATTTGAGAGTAGATGTTTGTACAATTCCATAGATGGAGGGGCTATTATCTCTCCTATCGCCCCTCCATTGGAACCATTCGAATTAGCCTGGGAACATGACCTGGATATCAGTGTTGGCAAGGAGAGATGGTTGACGATTCGTCAAACTATAGCAAATGTTTTAATCAACACATCCATTCATTAGAATGTTTTTAAGGTTTACACCAGATGGTACCGGTCTTTAAAATCAATTAGTTTATTAATTCACTGAAAAAGAAGAGATTTCTTATAAGAAACGGCTATATTGGTTCTTTTAGTCCAAGATGCTCTAACCACTGACAGGGATTGCCAGCCCTGTAATAACACTGGGAGGAATAAAGGTAAGTAGTGAGCAGGAAGGACTATATACGATATATATAAAATTTATTAGATCTAAGAGCACTAAATGCAAAACACTTTGTTGAGTATAAAAATAATCAACAAGTAAATAAAAGATATAATCAAAATAATTATTACAATAAAAATTATGTTAAAAATTAATAAACAGACGTTGGGCAAATATAGCAATAGACCTCAAAATACCTTGCAGGGATAAAAATATTTTAAGTTCAAATGAGGTGTACACCAAAAATATAAAAAAAAGGCCAAACTGTAAACTGTAAAAGGCAGAGATTCTTAAAGACCAAAATTTTTTTTGACCCTTTGATTTCCTGCTCATTTATCAAATTAACAGCGTCTCAGTTTAGAACATATTAACCATATAGTGAGTGGAAGCATCGCGGGTCTCTAAGGAATCTAACTAAATGTACTATTTTCCAAGATTCAGTCTATTCACTACGTCGATCGGACACAAGGGTACGGGGGTTACTGAAATTTGAACTGACTCCCGAGGATTCCCGATTACGGAGACAGCTAATCTACTCTGGCATATGATTAACTACAAGTTGAGAACACTAGCAAGCCAATTATTAATTTTTTCATTTTTATTCTCTGATTTTTTATTTTTTTTTGGTTTACACCTCATTTGAACTTAAAATATTTTTATCCCTGCAGGGTATTTCGAGGTCTATTACTATATCTGGCCAACATCTGTTTATTAATTTTTTTTATTATTTTTGTTAAAATTATTTTGATTATATCTTTTATTTACTTGTTGATTATTTGTTGATTTTTTTTTATACTCAACAAAGTGTTTTGCATTTAGTGCTCTTAGATCTAATAAATTTTATATTTTTCATATATAGTCCTTCCTGCTCACTACTTACCTTTTTTCCTCCCAGTTTATTCATTCAGTCTTCTGACTTTTGTCAGAGACAGTGTGGTTCAAGGGGATCGTACCTCCACATTTGAAATTTTGGTCTGAAATCCCTCAGTTAGCATCCAATGTAGACATGGTCTCTCTGATGTTTCTTTTATGTAAGCCACCAACTTATCTTACTAAACCAGTAAGAAAGCTTCTAATTCACATCAACTCTGCAGCCAAACTCCAAATAGCAAGCTACTGGAAAAAACTGACAGCTCCATCTGTGGCAGCTGTCGTCAATAGGCTCTGGAACATCTCCTCTATGGAATTCATGACTTGTCTCCTACATAACACTTCTCCTTCATTTCATAAGATTTGGAAACCATGGTACATAAACTTTAACCGATCACTCCCAGGCTCCATTTAACATCTTCCTTTTATACCCTTTATTCTTCTTTCAAAATTGTTCTTCCCCCTGACGTGTGAGGAGATATTTTTCTGATCTACTCTCGCTTTCCTGTCTCATTTTTTTTCTTCCCCTATCTCATCTTACCTTCTTTTTTTCCTCCCTTTTTCCGTTCTCCCGTGTTTTTTTCCTACTTACAATTCAAATTAAAAAAAATCCAACAATACTTATGCTAAATAGTTACTTGTTACATCATTTAATAGTTTCACTATAGTTTTAGCTCTATAGCCTTTTGTTTTTGTCTATTATAGTATTTAAGTTAGAAGTATTTCTGCTTAACATGTTAAGAGCTCCATTGACTCACAATGTTGTTATACATTATTTATGGGTTTCTTTGGTGATTTTATTGCTGTATACTGTTGTCAAAATAAAGAGATTAAAAAAAAGAGCTAAAGAGGTGATAATAGCTGGACCACAGTAAGGATGAAGGGTGTTATGCAGGTTAAGAAAGGAATTGTGGAGAGGAGAATGAGGTAGAATGGGATTACTGGTACTTGACAATATTCCATAGTGAGAATACACCACCAGAAACCAACTATAATAATTATTATGACATGTTCATGCGATTCAACCTTCCAATATTAGTGGCATTGCATCTAAAGTGCTGCACATCAGATGGTAAGATGCAATATTCAATATTGTGCAGGTTGTAAAGTATGTACACCAAGCTCAACAAATACCTGGGGACCATATTCACATAAATGTGCAACTGCCGGTATCCACTGCTTAGGTCACCCCATGGCTGCTTTCTAACTTGCCCCCTCACTAATACTACTCAGACAGAAGCATGATGCTGACTGTCCCTGTTGTTTCAGCAAGTAAGTGATCAGTGATCATCTCCTACATTAGACTAGATTATGTCCATAAGCCTCCACAAATGTTAATGTACGTAATGTGCAATTTTATATTCCGTACACGCAAAAGGGAGTGCACGCCCCCTGCACGTATGGACTTTCTGTGTTTAGAAGGTTCATACGCGGAAGAGTCTTGTATGGAATGCAGAATTGTACATAAGGGCTTAGACAAGCCCTTACCGTACAATTTGCATGAGTCCCCCCCATCTCGTCCCACCGTCGTTCACTGTACACATCAGAATGAAGCATTGGTCGTACTATGTTCCAGTGCTAAACTATGTAGTTAGCGTGTGTGCAGTAGGATCAGGACGTACACATGTGTGACAGCAAGTCAGCTGTCATTCTAATGTCTGAATCCAGCCCCCAACCACCATGTGTATCAAATACGCATGGTGAGTAGGCCTGCAATGCTGTTGAAAATTATGCATCAGAATTCAGCTCCAAAATTAAGTATGTCGTCTGTGAAGTTATATTTGTAGCTCCTAAATGCAACTTGTTGGGTGCTATAGATAAGTTAGGTTCCAGATACAGAAAACCCAACTACATCTGGTGACATTTATATGAAGTTAAGCTTTATAAAAACCCCTTTCACATCACGTCTAACGACCAGGGCCTCAGACTCAGGAATAAAGAAGGGTTTTTCCAGGTTGCACACGGGTAGGGTGGCAATGTGAAAGGTCCCAGGTTGTTTTCAACTCGGTTTTTCACATTGCCTTCCAATTGGACAGATTTCTTTACTGTTGCTATGGCAACAGTAAACAAATCTGTTTTAAGTGTTGGATCTCTAAAAAAGTAATTATCACAGTATAGGGCATGCTGATGCTTGTAGTGCTACAAGCACCAGCATGCCAGGGCATGCTGGCGCTTGGAGAACCACAAGCGCCAGCATGCCTTGTCATCCTGTGCCACAAACAACAAAGTAATGCCCCTCCTAGCTACATAATAAAATATAGGGGCAGCCCTTAACACAAAAAAATACTTAACATTTAATCCTCCTAATATAAAAAATATACTTAACATTTAATGCCCCTAATATTAAATAATTATTTTATTTTATAGCCCTAACATTAAAAAAATATATACATTTCATACTGCTAATATAAAAATGCATTAAATATTTAAAAAAAGCAAAAAGCAAGACATTAAAATTATTAATAAAAAGAAGGAACCAATCTTCTAATCCGTGGGGGAGGTCTTTGCAAAAAAAAAAAAAAAACCCTTTGCCAGTAACGCAACACACAGCTCTGCTGTCAATGGGGCATATTTATACCCTTGTTATTTGGGAACTCCTATTTTTTGCAGTCAGCGATGTTCTAATGTCTGGAAAAAAACTTCAGCGTGGACTGACATATGCTCTTCACTGCGATGATTTCCATTTATTTTTCTGTCTTTGTGGAGGTGCACATCATTGCAGCAGAGGTTTATGGAAATAGTTCATAAACTTAGCAGGTCAGGGTTTAAACTTGTTACTACTGTTTGACACATTGGGCCGGATCCATACCTACGGGCGCCCAAGGTCATTAAAGCCGTCTTCGTAGAAGGTAGCAAAATTACTTACGTATCCAGATTCCTAACTTAACATTTACGACTTGGTCTAATTTAAATACCTATCTTCGCCTATATGGTGGAGATATGGCAAACGTAATAGGGGGGAGAGCCCCTTTTACGTAAAAGCCGGCGTACGTTACATTCTCCGGCCACTAGTCCATCGCAAGATGCGCATGCGCACAACCTTCTTGACAGAGGTATTACGTAATCGCCATGCGTAATCCCCTGTCGTACATTGCCAAGGATCTGGGTCATTGTTAGTGAAAACTTTCAGTGTGTACAGCAACTTAACTCGAGCATTTTGGCCACTATTATAAATAGGTAAATGATTCAGGTGGGGTTCAACTTGATGCAAATAGTAACCTTTAAAATAGAATTACTTCAATTTCTGATTTAGGTACTGCCTTTTGGTGAAACCAACGCATAATTGAACATCTTATGACATATATCATAAATCAGAAAAGTTAATTTGCATTTGTTGAGTAATCCAAATATTACCTTTACTGGGTAGCCCTCAAAAATACAGTGCTAAAAGATGTTTGCCCCTCCTCTTTATACCAATTTAAAACATTTTTAGTACAAGCTAAAAATGCCACTGTGCGTGCTGTAGAATTATTTAACAGAGAAATTAAACTTCAGCCTGTCAATTCCTATTCCTTGTAAAGCATGAGTATAACCATACTGATGTGTGTTTTCCCAGACATATTTCAGTAATGGCAGTTACATCATTCATTTTCACTTATTCATTTTAATGAATTTAATCTGCAAGTTGAAGGACACAGACTCATAGGGGCCTAGGTAAACTACATTATCTGTTTCCTTCCTATTTTTCTTTATGCATTTTTTGTTATTGTTTCAATAGCTTTCTTTTCAACTTTGTACTTATTAAGATGTAGTTTCTTGTTTTCTGACAATGTTTGACTACACTTTTAGGGTGGCCACCATGTAGGGATGGTGAGCTTTCACAGAATGTATTCTACTGATCCTACATGCATCTCAAAATAAGCTTAAATTTGTGTTTTAAGTGCTGAATTAATTTTAGTCTTCTAAATATTATTTTGTTTAAAAGATATTCAAGTAAAAAACTGTGTGTTGTAAACTATTATCTAATCCACTGAAATCTAAAATATTACTCATCTCATAAGTTTAATTTGTACTTTGCCATTATTTGTTTCATTTAAAATTTAAAACTCAAGAAAACCATGCTTAGGGAAAAAGTAAGTACTCCACACTTGTAAATACACCCTTTGGATTAATGCATCCCTTTACACTGTGTGCCCAGAACACAACTCATATAAATGCGTAGGTTCAGACCCCTAAGCGCAAACAGTAAGGGCTTGTTTCCACAAATGGGCTCAATCCAGAACTCAGTGTTAGCGTAAGTACACACAGTTTCCAGTCAAATATTTGCATAATTGACACTGCACATCCAGGAATCTGCTGATGGGTGAAACTCCATAGCTGTGTGAGAACATTTTAAACACAACACTGAAGTTATAGAAATTTTGCTGACGACTGAAGAATAAAAATTTAATTTCCACACCAAAAGAACTTTAAGTATATATAAAAAATGGTTTATTAACAAAATAAATACAAGCATTGCGATAACATTGGGTCAGATCCAGACCCCCGTACACTTTATGTGCGTGCATGGGTCCATAGTCACGCTCCCCTGCACTCCTTGTTGTCGGCAGGAAATCTGAATACTTACGTGTCCAGATTCCTTCCTTAACTTAAACGGCCCCAGATCTAGTCACAATTGGGCTTTCCCTGCCCCCAAACCTTCATTTACATGGTGGGGATACAGCCATCATAACTGAAGGGTCTGTCCCTTCAGTGTAAGTACTGACGTACGTACGCTAGTACTTGCACTGTTGGAGCATCTGGTACGCACATGTTCAGGTGTTCCGAGACAGGGGACTTACGCAAATGACTTGCGGAAGTCCCCTGTCGGACATAGTTCAGGGTCTGGCCCATTATCATCAAATTTTAATTCTTCAGTGGTAGAATCCTTAGATTTATAGGCACTACAAAGTAGACTGACTTAGAATCCACATGTCAAATATCAATTGGTTAAGGTAACAAATAGGTGTTCCAGAGTCCATTTTAAATGGTCAAACTCCTAAAACTCCTTTAGCCAAGGAAAGACTTGAAACTATCCAGGAAGGTCTTTAACTATAAGAGTAGGCAATCCTGAAACAGTTAATTTGGAATTCCTGCCTGCTGTTGAAAATGTCTCTGTTTTTGGCATTACAAGATCATTCTGATATAAATACCTAAATACTCTCCGGCGCCCTCTTTTAGTCCTTTACTAAAACTACACAATAAATCAGTATCTAAACAAAACTGTAGTAATTTTAACCATAAACTGACTCGATCCAGACTTACAATCCAGTAGAGGATCCCCACGAGCAATCAGGAAATCTCTTCCATCACTCTACCGCATGGACCCTACCTTGTAACATGTGATCCTAAAACTTACTTGGGGGATGGGGATAGAGCAGAAGTCTTGAGAACACAATGACATTAAGCATTCTCTTACTATATATTTAAACAGTAAACTCCTCCCATGTGCATCTGCAACCCACCCTGCCACCGGAGCACATCTTAAGCCAAAAAAAAATCTCAGAATGCTTGATATCATAGATGCTGTTACAACAGCAGGGCTCATGGTGTGCGCATGTGCAGAATGCAAAAGTTTTACCCAAGCAATTACAAAATAACCACTTTGTGGGAGTGTGGATCGGAGCCTATATTTTTAGTACATTTGTGTTCTCAATTAAGATTAAACATTTGCAAGAAGCATAACAAACCCTTCCATTGTAGTGAACTATCTATCTATCTATCCTGTGCATACATTTATGTTTGGATCCCGAGCTACACTTATGTTTTCATCTGGATCACCACTAAAACACTGATTATTTGCTTGGGGTTTTCCCAAATGCAGGATACATTCTTTTTTCCCTTCGTGTTTTGATCAAGCCCACTATAACTACTTTAAGATGAAAGAGCAATAAATTGAGTTTCAGAAGGTGCTGGAACATACACAAAGTACAACAGTTCCTAGTTCAGTATGGAACATTTAGGCTTGTGTTAACAATATGCTAAGGTAATGTATCTGTTTAACCCCTTCTGTGCCTTAGATCAGTTAGTTCTCATGAACAGATCATGTCCAGCTACATTACCAGCTTTTGACACCAATGTCTTCTCTAAGTCTGTGGTTTTATTTGCAGACTACCTGGATACAGACTCAGCTTGCACCAATTTTCTTGATTTATGAAAGGGTTTATCTAGATTTGCAATGTATATGTAGCTCATGGTATGTACTCTAGCTATATGATTATACAGACCCGGTGAGGTGCCCCAGAAGTACGGGATATATAAAAGACAGATGTGGTCGCCGCTAAAAATGGCACTATTTTGAAAGCGCCATTTTCTCCCAGCCAAATCGATTGCTTCTATCTCACTGAGAAGCAATCGATCCACCTCAGAAAGAAAATGCAGTGGTGAATGGCGAGTATTAATGTAACCAAAACCCTTACCCTAACCCTCCCCTTCCCTTCAACTCTTCCATTACCCTAACCCATCCTTGCAGCCTGACCCTCAGACTCCCCTCCGCTAGGGCGATAGGGGCGGATGCAGAGGGCGCAAAGATGAAATGGGCAGCAAAACTTAAATTTTAAGGTTAAACTGATTACTAATTTAGGGTCGGGGACGCTATTTTTTCTTTTTGCCCCGGCACTAAAATTTTTTGCTATGGCTCTGCCTAAGACTCCCCTACCCGCAGCCTAACCCTAAGACTCCCCTCCCCGCAACCTGATCCTAAGAGTCCCCTGTAATACTCACCTGTCCAGAGGGTCTGCGAAAGCGGTTTCCAAATTAATGAAATAAATTCGGTATACTTACCCAGTCATTAGTTAAAGTTTTAAATAAGTACCATTTTCGAAATAGAGACAGACAAAAATAAGCTTTTGGCTGTCTATATTTCTAAAACGGAATTTTCGAAGAGATGAATGCATCCCAAAAAAAGATAGATGCTCTGAATTCAAAGAAACAATTTCCAGTGCTCATTGGTCCTGGAAGAGTTGTAAAGTCATATACAGAAAATTTTGCAGTAATAATCATTAAATTTCAGATTCCTTACAAATGCTGAACATTAATGTTATTTTGTAATCATTCAGGTAGTGGATAACCTATCAAATTTTCCTAAAGGTTTGATATAAAATTTACATTCTTCTACAGTATCTATAATTTGTCTACACTGTATGTCTCCACTGTATATTCTATGTTACCCTGTATAGGAAAAAAAAAATACTGAGCATACTTTCATAACTGACAGACACAATACCTTTCCAATAAAAAATTTTTAAATTGGAATGACAATATAATTTAAGTTTGTAACTTGTGTCTCACAGCGCTGAAGTCATGAGTTCAATTCCCAGGCCTTATCTGTGTGGAGTTTGTATATTCTCCCCGTTGCTGCGTGGGATTCCTCCAGGTGCTCCAGTTTCCTCCCACATGCCAAAATACATACTGGTAGGTTAATTGGCTGCTGAATAAATTAACCCTAGTTTGTGAGTATGTCTGTGTTAGGGAATTTAGAATGTAGCTCCATGAGGCAGGGACTGATGTGAAATATTCTTTGTAAAGCGCTACATAATCTGCTGGCACCATATTCAAAACCTGTTAATAAAATAAATAAATAAATCTACCACATAGTTTCAGGAAAGATTTGGTCAAAACAAAAAAAAGCATGCCTATTAAAGTTAAACAAAAATCAACCAAATTAAATCTTTGCACATGTGTATCCAAAACAGTTTGAAGAATGAGGAAATTTGACAAACATTGCTAGATAATAGATTTTAAGGGCCTGATTCAATTGAACACAAAGACCGCGCTATTTTTTAGATAACATTAGGAATGGTCTAAATTGTTGATAAAAATAAATACCAATTGGTTATATATATATATATATATATATATATATATATCTCAATCAGCAACCACATGTACTTATTACTCTTTAAAATATCAACCAACCTGATAAAGAGACAACATGAAAAGAAACAGAGATAGCCACACAAACACACACACACACACACACACACACACACACACACACAAAACCCTTCTGTTAGGAATACTGCATCGTACGCAAGGCCACCAAGCTCCATTTCATCTTTCACCCCATATTTATTCCTTTGTCCCATGCACTCAGACAGCAGCACCTAATGAGATGGTCCCCGACCGTCAACCCTTATGATCAAAAACACATCCAGCTGCTAGAAGCTGCTGCTAATCACTGACTCAGGATATTTCTATTTTGGGATAAATGCAATGGAGTATAGTAAAAAGCGAAAAATAATACTGAACTCTGACTACTGAAAATAAACAATACTTTTAGTATTTTTATTGGCTTTTGTTGGGAGAATCATACCCTTCACCAAGCCCAGTTCTCCATAATTTTACAATTTCTCATAGTTGTGTGAATGTTAGCCTAAAAAATCTTCTTATCAACAATAAACAAACAATTTTGTAATAAATAGTCATCAATGATCTACAGGATAAAGATGATCAATATTCAGAAAGATATTGGTACTTAAGCTGGGCACACACTAGAGCGATTATCGCTCCCAGCATGTGGCTGCCGATAAACGGGACGATTTTCCCCTGGGGGAAAGGTCCCGATATTGGCACCATACACTGCCACAGGCTGGGAGCGATAATCTGTGCTGGAGAGCCTGCAGGCTGGCTGCAGTCTCTCCTGATTGGCTGGGTCTACTGTCAATCTTGACAGGAGACCCAGCTTTCACACTGACAGGCTTGCAAGCGCTCTGTCCTCTCTCCCTGTGTCTGGCTATATAGCGCTGCATAGCCAGACTGAGGGAGAGAATACACAGCGCTGCAGCCTGTCAGCGTGAGAGGTTCTGCTGCGCGGTGTCCTTTCTCCCTCTGTCTGGCTATACAGCGCTGGACACGCGGTATTATTTTTACTTTTGTCATTTGCATGAAAAGTGAAAATCATTCCCATAGGGTAATTTTATTTACTTAATTATTGATTTTTTTTATCAGATGCAATTCAATTTACTTGGACTGGAGTTCAAAAGTACCTCACTAACTTGTGTAGTGAAACCACTTTGTGTGGTATAGGACTAAAACAACCACAACAGGCTAATTACACATTTTAATTTTATTATTTAAAAAAATTTGATGTTGACAATAATGGGCTCCATGAAATGAGGTTATATGGCTTGCCATTAAAATCATTAAGACTGCCCAAAATGGCCGCCCAAATGGCTATAAAGTTATCTATTAAAAAGGTCAGACTGAATAGAAATATGTCAACAAATAGCAATACCGTAATGTTTGTGACAAGTCTGAGGTACAGACAATGGTCAAAAAAGTAGTGTTAATAGTTCAACTTTTGAATTTTTTTTTTATATTTTGATTAATATACCTCAACGTATTCAAACTTGTTCATTCAAGCATATAAAGCACTTAGTTATCAACAGAGCCTTCTACAGTTACCGTCTGTTTGAAATGATGACCATCAAATTTCACAGAAAATTCTAAGTAATTGGAAACTGTTATGATTGTTTTCTAAACCCCTCTGCCCTGTTTCTTGTAAATAGAACACTCTTTGCTAATCTACTTTTGTGCTAATATACACACACTAATCCATTAAGAACATTACAAGGCTAGGCTGACAAGACTAAACAGCTCAGATTCAATTTAAACACCACAAGGTGCAAGTTTGTTCACTGGTGTTTTTGGAAAATATATGTCAATAAGTTATATCACCTGAACATGGATAAAAAAATTGTTTACATGGATAATTAAAGTATTGTTAGTTTATAACATAGGTTACATAAAGTGTTTCTGTTTACATATTTATGACATTGAGATAATAAAATTCTTAATATACCAGTAATAGTCTAGAGAGATCCCCTGTACACCCAAATGTCAGCAGCCATTTTGACTTTCTAGCACTGCTGGTAACAAATATGGGGACACCTAACACAAGGTTTTAAACTACATGCTGATCACAACTGCACCTACCAGTGACGGTCGCACAATACCCTGTCTGACGTCTACTGTCTGTTACCCTGTGTTATACAAGGGATAGTCTTCATATTGTTTTAGTTTGGGGAAAAGACCCTCCCTTACAAAATCTGGTAATTTTCTAATTAAATAGCTGGCGATGGTCTGCAAAGTACAGCAAGTTTAAAACCAAATAGCAAACTATTAATATACACACCTTACTTTATTGCAAGGCATCCTTAAACATGTGTCCTAGGAATTCAGCTTTATATATCTAGACATACATATAGAGCCATCTTTAAAAAATAGAAATAAATGCTTAAAGACTAAATTCCTTACTAAAGTAAACAATTTTGCCATTATATTTATCACCTAGACCAGGGGTTCTCAACAAGTGATACTTAATGATGTAAGGAGCTAACAGTAATAAGCATATAGATAAAAAGGCAGTCCGTCCTACTGTACTCCAGGGCGCTGTCAACAGCTCCCGCCCGTTGCACAGATCCATAGAAACATAGAAAGTGACGGCAGATAAGAGCCACATGGCCCATCTAGTCTGCCCATTTGTTTATTCAAAACTATACTGAACCTAGACTTTACTGACCCAGTCAAAAAATTCAATAAGATTTGTTTGACATGATCTTTGCCCAGTGAATCCATGCTGCTTGGGATCCTGTAAGTTACTGGAATTAAGATACTGTACAATTTGTTCTTTTAACAGTGTTTCCATCAATTTCCCTACTACTGATGTTAGACTCACTGGTTGGTAGTTTGACGCTTCTTCCCTACTTCCACTTTTATGCAGAGGGACGACATTTGCTATTTTCCAGTCCTCTGGAATTACCCTAGTTATTAGTGACTAATTGAATAATTCAGTTATTGGTTTTGCCAGCACCCCTCTAAGCTTTTTTACTATCCTCTGATGTATCCCATCTGGTCCCACTCCTTTGTCCACTTTCAATTTTGAAAGTTCTTTTAATACCTGCTCCTCAGTGAAAGTAGTAGTAATTGCCCCCATTGGATTAATAGTCTTCCCACAGAGCAGAAGAGAGAGCGGGGACAGAGCAGAGGAGAGAGCAACGACAGAGCGGAAGAAAAAGTGGGGTGTATACGATTGGTAGACAGGGCAGACCTCTGGAGATAATACTGCGCTTGTGAGACTCCAAACCAACGCGTTTCTGAGCCTTATGCGGCCCGTATCGTCTTCCTCAGGGATTATGCTGGAGTGAGAAGAAGGTTTCAAAGTCCGGTGCTCATACAAGTAGTTCGTTCAGTTAATCTGGTGACATAAGCAGGGGTCCGTGACCAATCGGACAAAATCCCGCAAGTGAGATACGGGATTGTCCAGGCATTAGTCAGTTAATTGGGATTGACAGATAATAGGGTTTACCAATTGGTTGTTCAGGCGTTTGAAAAGAAACAAACGGAAACAATATAAAAGCATCTATGATGATATTGTGTCTCTCGATAAACAAATTGATAAATAAATAAACAAAAAAATGCAGAGACTGAAAGATATTAAAAAATGGTATTTCAGGAACTGCGAAAAAGAAAAATAATGATCATATTTAGCATAGTATAAAAGTATGGGTAAATGGAGAAATAAATAAATAAATTAAAATAGATCACTGCAATGTTAAAAGGAAGATAGTCAGATAAAATGGGGGTGAATAAATACTGTGGATATAAGGAAAAAAAATAGAAACTGATTAGTTAGATGACTGTCTGGAAAATGTGAAATGTTGCTATGTGGGAAGATCAATGAACAGGGTAGTGTAAACAAAGAAGGGCATGAAGCGGTGAAAGTAAGAGAGATGAAATATGAGGGAGAAGTGTCGCTTGGAGTAAATATACGGGAAAGGGCAATGTTAAGGTGTTGGGCTGGAAAGTGCTAAAACTAAAGGAGTACACGAAATGTGTAGTGAAAAATTATATGAAAATAATACAGCATGTTGATGCGTAAACAAATAGTGAATATATGAACAAGCGGAAGGTATATATTTATATATATTTTTTTTTTTTGTTATAAGAATACAGCCAAAATCTGGCTTCACTCACTGTGTATGGTACACAAAACCAGCACACAGGAAGTATATTCAGGCTGTCTGGGATTGCAGCTGAGAGGGGGTGCGGTCTCAGAGAGGCAGTTTAGGAGACCTGGGAATCTCCATGAGGTATGCTCTCAGATTGGAAAGAAATTGGATATTTGACCTAAAGTTAGGGCTCTATTTAGAGTTAATATTAGAGTTAGGACTGCTCCCACAGAGAAGCCTTGATGTTGGCGGAGCAGCTTATCAAATTTCTGCAGATTTTTGTAACTAATTCTCTGGTTTTTATTTTAAAGATAGAAATTCATATTTAGTTACTGAGTAATGGCTAGAGTGCCAGGCAATGCCCTGCTTTTTGTACAAATTCCCTGCCCAGTGCACCTGCCGTGTATATTACTTTAACAAACTAATATATATAGTAAAAGTTAAAAAGAACCGCACTTACCTCCTCCTCGTGTCTCCCTGGCTAGCCCGATGCCGGAAGTCGCTGCAGCCCTGCCGCCTCAGGTTACCCTGGTAACGTAGGCGGGGTAAGCAGTCCCTGTCAGTCACCACAGCTACCAGGTCTGCATATATATATATATTAGTGGCACAATACAGTGATATCTCCATAGCACAGGTCATGGATACAAAAGTCACTTCTTCAGTGTTGCAGCAAAAAATTACAGTGCTTAAAGATGGCAAAAAGAACACTTACTCAGGTTCAGCATAAATTCCAAATATATATTGCAGCCTATATATGCAGTAATCACACACAAATAATCATAAAGCAAAATCCATGCTTCCAAATATAAAGCCCACCGGAGGGGAAAACAAATGTGTCCAAACGTATCAACTGCATAGGCTACAGCAAAGCTGTATATCAGTGCTCTCACCAACGACAGCTGTTTTGAGACTCTGTCATCAGGGCATGAAAATGACACAAAAACTATTTCCAATACAGTCTAAATAAGGGCTTAATTGCTCACCTGTGTCCAGACACTTCCCCCTCACAGCTATAGAGTGGACGCTATTCACCAGCCCTGTGATTTCCCAGGCGCCCTTAGATGACGTCATGTGGGTGCCGCGGCTGCTGTCAAAGACAGCCCCCAGCTGGCATCATCAGTAACCAGGCAACCTGACAACCACAAAAAGGGGAAAAGCATAATCCATGCAGGCTAAAGTGGGGAAGGTAGGACAGGGTGACATAAAAACAAAAAATGTTAAACTTTATAACAAAACATAAGTTAAACTCTTTGTTTAACCCTTTGGGAGTCAATGACTGGAACCAGTAAATTAGCTTGGCTTTCAAGCAAAGTAGTAGGTTGTCCCTATTACCACCCCTGCGGAGTGCTGGGACCTGGCACAGTGGCATGCATCTGAAGTCACCAAGCGCATGCTTATGTTCTACAAAATGTTTAGACCCGGTGGTGTCTTATGATCTACTTCTGTGTAGGCTTTCTTAATGGAGGAGCGAGCGCTGTGCCACTATCCTCTCCTTAAGCATGCGCATGGTTTATCCGAGGTATACGATCTGGCAGGGACATGTCACAATATACACAACAAACTTGCTTTTACAATTAAGTAAAAGTTTAATCTTGAAAATTTAGTTTGTGATAGGGTTAACAAAGTGGTCGCCTAACATCAAAAATTTACAATTAGTGCAACCTCTGCACCTGGAAACACCCTTCTTCATAGTCAATCAATTTCATTTCATTTCTCAATGCTATTACAAATTAGACTGTACCAGAAATTATCACTTCTTTTAAAGCTCAGCAACAGGGTACTTGGAGAAAAGCCCCTAACTTAGCATCACTGGCCAAAATGTGCAAGTGTTGAGTGAGGGATCTCTGTACTACTGAGGACATAGTGGAGAAAGTAGAGCAAAAAACTAATCTTTGGTCAGTGTTTCTACTTTTAGATTCACATAGCAAGGACTCCCTATCCATATATTAAAGCATGTCTGTCATTTCTGAGGCATCATAGATGCCAAGACAGGCGTTACTGCGATTGCTGGGTATGTTACTGTTCTCATAACGGGGTCTGGTATGAAACGATGACAAGCAAAACATGGACAGACCAAAATGTAGAAAGATCAAAATGTTAACAGTGGAGTGTTATGTTAGTATTTTTTTCGCCATATCTGTAAACTTAATATAATGCCGGCAGCTTGTAAAAAACTTCAGAAATATATCTAATATAAGTATTAGGTGTTGTGAAACCACAAGTCCAAGCATGCTATTTCAGCAATCTGTAGAGCCACAGATTGGCAGGCCTGCTATAGTGAAACTCTTGGAGATAACCACACACTCTTTGTACCACTGTGTCTGGTAACCATAGTGGATAAGTCTAATGGTATGGTTCCAAGAATGAAAAGGGGCAGTTATTAAATAAGTAATTTACATATTCAGCATTGGGCAAGAAAAAGATCTCTGGTAATTAATGAATACAATAAACAATCATTTGCTCTGAATATTTTTGTATGGAAAAGCTAGCTCAAATTTTTCGGGCAGGATTACACCTTTTATTATAAATAAAATGATATAGCATTTATTATCGTGGCTGGATTATAGGTCAACTTTAAAGCTGTGCTATGCTTATATGAACACCACAAAAACTAATAGCAACATATTCAAGATATGATCCACAGTCAATCTTAAAATTCTTATTTAAGTAAACACACAAAGTTTTATTACATTGATGCCAGAGAGTAACTAGGTATAATAGTTCCTTAAATTCCAGCTCAATCTCTTAATTACTCTTAATCATCGTTAGTCCAGTAAAAGGTGGAAAATGTTTAGCAATCTGCATACATAGGAAACAGTTTAAATGCCAATATTATAACCAAAATTATTAGTGAAGCATTATATTATAATGCTACCACACTTTCCTTTACCCTACTAATAATAGTACAACAATTACACCGCTTTTAACCATATCACCTAAATATTACTCTTGCTTTGTATTTACCATTAATGCAGGACCATGGAACGGTTTCAACTTCAAAAAAAATTCTCAGTATAACAGATTAGCACATATCTACATTGCATTTCAGTGCACATATAATTTCATAAAAGTGTGAATATTTTAATAGTATGCATTTCAATATTGTTCAAAGCCTATGTTCAGTAGCTGCATGCAATATATGGCACAAAACTTTCCTGCAGAATACTGATGACACACTCTATGTATACATATACGTGTGTGTGTGTGTGTGTGTGTGTGTGTGTGTGTGTGTGTGTGTGTGTGTGTGTGTGTGTAACTTATCAATGAGTTGCTTAACAGCTCTTCCAACACACCCATGAGGTGGCTCCCCAGTGTGGTTTTTGTTTTTGGGGTGTTGCCAGTGGCCTTAATCCCCAGTTCTCCTCTCTGTTCACTTTAATAATCACATTTACATTGTTAATATCCTTTGACACCTTTCAAAAAGAGTGACACCCCCTTTCTGACCAATGTTAAAGCCACACCGTTTTCCATAAGCCCCACCCCTTTTCTGACCCTCCTAATTTAGGATGTCATGATGTCCAAATCCATCCAGTGGAATGCTCAGAACAGGTTCCCCGGGACAAAGTTCTGCCCAGCATACAACATAGAAAGGCCCGGCTGGGACCCTGTGCCCCAGCATACACCAACAAGAGATCTGACCAGGGCCCTATCCCCACTAAAACCTGGCCAGGATCCAACTGGACCACCTCGCAATGGTTTCATCACGATCGGTGCAGGGGTGTCCAAATGCATAGCCGGACAGACACACAAATAAAACAAAGGGACCAATGGATATTACATATTTACGTTTGCGCACTCATCCCATATTATGAGTAAAACCCTGTCTGCTCCACTTCCTCTACTTATGCTGCAAGTAGGAGCTTCTTCATGAGCCAGATTAAAAGGCAGTTTAAAAGCTGAATGGGCTTATCTGCCACTTTGAAGCAAGGTAGCTGCAATGCTTGATGATGCAAGACAAGCGCAGGCGTGTGTGTGTGTGTGTGTGTGTGTACACAGACAGACACACACACACACACACACACACAAAGTGGTGATTGCTCGCAATCTCTGTGTTTTACTTTAAAGATAGGGATGGCTATCAGTCTGCGATGCTTAATGGAGTGGTTGTGGTCCATATAAGAACTCATGGCAGAGTATTTTGACCCAGGGAGTCTGTTCTGGACTTTCACTACATGGATTTAGTCAAAAACTTCACAATAGAGGGGTAGTAATTGGTCTGCGATGCCTAATAAAGTGGTTATATGTGGAATACAAAGAGGAAGTGCTTATGGAAGAGAGTGTGGTTTGAAAAAATAAAGTTGGTTGTGGTCGGAGTCTAAGAAGAACAATTCTTATTTTGTCCTAATTTAGGGATTGTAAAGGAAAGCTAAGGATAAGGGCTACTGGCAACACCCCTATAACAAAAACCACACTGGTCAGCCACCTCATGGGTGTGTCGAAAGAGATGCTATGCTGCTAATTATTATTGACATCCGACGCATTGATAACTTAATAACTTGAAGATTTAAACACTTCAGCTATTTCCTGTTATGTTTTTAGTTTTTGATTAACTTTTACATCAGTTACTGGATCTTTTGATCATGTGACAACCACTCCCTATTTAAGCAGTTGGTAGCAGGGCATGCCCTAGCCAATCTGACGGTCTAGGCAAGATTTTGGTTGGTGCCTCCTAGCAGAAAATCATTAACATTACAACTTTTCCACAATGTAAAAGAGATATAATTTTTATTATTAACACTTATTTATATAGCACCACAAATTGTCTGCAGCACTACATTTAGACATTCACATTAGTCCCTGCCCCTATAGGAGCTACATACTTGGGTCCCTAACACATACATATATCAGGGTTAAATTAGTCAGCAGCCAATTAACTTACTGGTAAGTTTGTACCCCATCTGATACAATATCTACTGATTTCTCGATACAAAGAGATTTATAGCGACCACAATCCAATACAGAGAACATCCTATTGATCAAAACCCAACAGAGAGACTAACTTTTTAATTAAAAGTTTGTTTTAATTTGTGTGTCCATATTGTTTTTCTGCCCCGTTTTTTTCCATCCATTGATTCTGCTCCCTCTTTGTTGTGTGTCCATCCAGTGTTTCTGTCCCCTCCTTGTAGCTATCCATTGTTTCTGTCCCCTATTTCTCTGCCTATCCCTTCTTTGTGACCCTTTGCCAATTAATTAAAATATTTATTTATAAAAAAGTATTACCTGTGTCATTCTTCTTCATCAGCAGTAAACACGACATGAGACGACAATCACATCAGCATCAATCTAATTTGTGCACAGAATAGACTACTGCTAGATAATTAAAATCTAAAATAAAAGTCAGAGAATTAGTTACAAATATCTGCAGATATATGATAAGCCACCAGCCACTTACAAGGCTTCTCTGTTTGGTAGTCCTAACTCTAAAAATCCCAACTATGGGTCAAATATCAAATATTTTTCTAAATTGAGAGTTCACCCCTAGCAGAAGTCCCCAAGTCGTCTCCAAAACAGCCACTCTGAGGCAGCACTCCCTTACTGCTACTATCCCAGACAGGAATAAATAATCCTTCCTGGTACAGCCTGCAGCAGGTATAGGGGTGTGGCAACTACACCCCAGAAACACAAATGCAAAATTAACAAAACTATACCCGCGCAAATCTCAAATCATAAAAAAATATATATATAAATGTAAAAGAAAAAGAAATAATACCGGAGTTCTGCAGAATCAGTATCAATTTACTAATACCTAAATAAAAAGTTAAAAATACATCCAATACCGGATGGTATTTCTGTTCAAACAATAATTATAACACACTGTGAATACAATAATTAGCAGCAGATAAAGTGCAACAATAGCCTATATAGGAACTACTAGAGTCCAAGGAACAATTCTCCAGATGCTTGATCCATAGAAAGATATCAAAATAGACAGCCTAGTACTTTCAAAATGATACTAAAATGTAGATTGTAACAATGGTGTTGCCTCTAACAAAACAACATTGTGGCATCTAAGTAGAAACTAAGTAGCAATTAGTTCCAAATCCCAAGGCACTAATGTGAAGGCACAGTTGAAGTGTTGTAGAGCAAGATGGTAGCTACTGATATATAACTCCTGGAAATTTCATAACAGGGAAGATGACATGAAAGATGATTGTGGTATAGTTATTCAATGAATGTTCACAACAGCTTAATATATAGCAGTGTCAATTCCACAAATGGTAGCAACTCCACACAAATGGTGCTTGTAATATAAAGTTCTATTTTTTACATTTATATATATCTTTTTATTATTACATTTTTGGATTGTAACCCTGCTGGTTTGGTATTTACGCGGGTATAGATTTGTATTTTTCATTCTAATTTATGCCAAGTCTCTATGTCATCAGTCCCTAGGTAAGGGATGGAGGCGGAGACTCTGACAGCAGATCCTGCCTGACGCTCACTGCAGTAAATGTCTGGACTGTCCAATTTTAGAAATGGACAACCCAGAGTTTGTGTTGCCCTCCTGACCAAATGCCGCCCTAAGTGACTCGTCTATGTCGCCTATGGCTAGGGCCGGCTTTGCAAATGGGACA